>JAPZAG010000527.1:0-20000 GCA_027475135.1 Bactrocera correcta
ATGAATTTATAAGAAAAAAACTACATGATTTTGTAAAAGCAAATACAATTGATTTTTTTGGACGGTTTGGGATTTCACCTGAATTTCTGCAGGTAGACCCACTTTATTGGAGGATATTGTTATAAATATAAAAGTGGTTAACGACACAGAAGAACGTGGAGTAAAACTTATGGAAGAATATAATAGAATACTAACAAATGACGAACAAGAAAAACAATATTTATTTCAAGTTGTAACTGATTATAAAAAACAATTTGATTCACATAATAAATCATCTCTAATTAGATCATAAGAAATAATATTATATTTTTTTATTATTGCAAGTTAAATTACCTTTCGCACATAACAAATGAAGTAGGGTAGACTAAATTTAAGAAAATGTAAAAATTCGTACTTTTTCAGGATTTCAAGCTCCTTGCGCAACCTCTAAATCTTTTTTGATTGATCTAAAACTTTGTATATACTAGTTTTTTGGCTATTCTCATATTTCTAGGGGGTGCGATCGAGAATCGGAATACTTTGGAAAATAAGGGCCACCCTAGTGTATATACAAGAAAATCGACTTTATACCTAAATATGAGATTACGGAATTCTTCTACATGCACTGCCGTTATGCCGCCATGGCTATATGCCAACTTCAGATCGTTAAAGAAGGTTTATTAACTTAAATATGTTAAACTTATGAGATGAAGCATTTCGATATCGACTGCTAAATGTGTATATACAACGAAATCGACTTTTTACCTTAATATAAGATTACGGAATTCATCCAAATGTACTGCCGTTATACCGTTATGGCTTTATGTAAACTTCAGTAAGAAAAAGAAGGTTAATTAACTTAAATATGTTAAACCAATGATTTGAAGCATTTCGATATCGCTTGCTAAATGTGTACATACAAGAAAATCGACTTGATACTTAATATAAGATTACGGAATTCTTCTTAATGCACTGCCGCTATGCCGTTAAGGCTTTATGTAGACTTCAGTAAGACAGAGAGGGTTAATTAACTTGAATATGTTAAACTTATGATTTGAAGCATTTCGATATCGATCGCTAAATATGTAAATACAAGAAAATCGACTTTACACCTAAATATAAGAATACGGAATTCTTCTAAATGCACTGCAGTTATACCGTTAAGGCTTTATGAAGAAGTCAGTGCGTTAAAGAAGGTTTATTAACTTGAAAATGTTAAACTAATGATTTGAAGCATTTCGATATCGATTGCTAAATGTGTATATACAAGAAAATCGACTTTATACCTAAATATAAGATTACGGAATTCTTCTACATGCACTGCCGTTATACCGTTATGGCTTTATGTAAACTTCTGTAGGATAAAGAAGCTTTATTAACTTTAATATATTAAACTAATGATTTGAAGCATTTCGATATCGATTGCTAAATGAGTATATACACGAAAATCGACTTTATACCTAAATATAAGATTACGTAATTCTTCTAAATGCACTGCCGTTATGCCGTTAAGACTTTTGTAGACTTCAGTAAAATAAAGATGTTTAATTAACTTAAATATAGAAAACTAATGATTTGAAGCATTTCGATATCGATTGCTAAATGTGTAAATACAAGAAAATCGACTTTATACCTAAATATAAGATTACGGAATTCTTCTACATGCACTGCCGTTATGCTGCCATGGCTTTATGTTAACTTCAGTGCGTTAAAGAAGCTTTATTAACTTAAATATATTAAACTAATGAATTGAAGCATTTCGATATCGATTGCTAAATGAGTATATACAACAAAATCGACTTTATACCTAAATATAAGATTACGGAATTCTTCTACATGCACTAGCGTTATGCCGCCATGGCTTTATGCCAACTCCAGTTCGTTAAAGAAGGTTAATTATTTTAAATATGTTAAACTAATGGTTTGAAGCATTTCGATATCGATTGCTAAATGTGTAAATAAAAGAAAATCGACTTTACACCTAAAAATAAAATTATAACTTTACGGAATTCTTCTAAATGCACTGGCGTTATACCGTTAAAGCTTTTTGTAGACTTCAGTAAGCTAAAAAGCGTTTATTAACTTAAATATGTTAATCTAATGATTTGAAGCATTTCGATATCGCTTGCTAAATGTGTATATAAAAGAAAATCGACTTTATACCTAAATATAAGATAACAGAATTCTTCTAAATGCACTGTCGTTATGCCGCCATGGCTATATGCCAACTTCAGGTCGTTAAAGAAGGTTTATTACCTTAAATATGTTAAACTTATGAGATGAATCATTTCGATATCGACTGCTAAATGTGTATATACAACAAAATCGACTTTTTACCTTAATATAAGATTACGGAATTCATCCACATGCACTGCCGTTATACCGTTATGGCTTTATGTAAATTTCAGTAAGATAAAGAAAGTTAATTAACTTAAATATGTTAAACTAATGATTTGAAGCATTTCGATATCGCTTGCTAAATGTGTATATAAAAGAAAATCAAATTTATACCTAAATATAAGATAACGGAATTCTTCCAAGTGAACTGCCCTTTTGCCCTTAAGGCTTTTGTAGACTTCAGTAAAATAAAGATGTTCAATTTACTTAAATATAGTAAACTAATGATTTGAAGAATTTCGATATCGATTGCTAAATGTGTACGTACAACAAAATCGACTTTATACCTAAATATAAAATTACGGAATTCTTCTACATGCACTGCCGTTATGCCGCCATGGCTTTATGTTAACTTCAGTACGTTAAAGAAGCTTTATTAACTTAAATATATTAAACTAATGATTTGAAGCATTTCGATATCGATTGCTAAATGAGTATATACAACAAAATCGACTTTATACCTAAATATAAGATTACGGAATTCTTCTAAATGCACTGCGGTTATACCGTTAAGGCTTTATTAAGACTTCAGTGCGTTAAAGAAGGTTTATTAACTTAAATATGTTCAACTAATTATTTGAAGCATTTCGATATCGATTGCTAAATGCGTATATACAAGAAAATCGACTTTATACCTAAATATAAGATAACGTAATTCTTCTAAATGCACTGCCGTTATGGCTTTATATAAATTTCAGTACGTTAAAGAAGGTTAATTAATTCAAATATGTTAAACTAATGATTTGAGCATTTCGATATCGATTGCTAAATGTGAATGTACAAGAAAATCGATTTAATACCTAAATAAAATCTTACGGAATTCACCTTAATATACTGCCGTTATGCCGTTATGGCTTTACGTAAACTTCAGTAAGATAAAAAAGGTTAACTAACCTAAATATGCTAAACCAGTTATTTGAAGCATTTCGAATTTATACCTAAATATAAGATTACGGAATTCTTTTAAATGCACTGTCGTTAGGCCGCAATGGCTTTATATCACCTTCATTACGTTAAAAAGGGTTAATTATTTTAAATATGTTAAACTAATGATTTGAAGAATTTCGATATCGATTGCTAAATGCGTATATACAACAAAATCGAATTTATACCTAAATACATATAAGATTACGGAATTTTTCTAAATGCACTGTCGTTAGGCCGTCATGGCTTTATATCACCTTCATTACGTTAAAGAAGGTTAATTAACTTAAATATGTTAAACTAATGATTTGATATCGATTGCTAAATGTGTAAATACAAGAAAATCGACTATATACCTAAATATAAGATGGCTTTATATAACCTTCATTACGGTAAAGAAGGTTATTTAACTTAAATATGTTAAACTAATGATTTGAAGCATTTCGATATCGATTGCTAAATGTGTATGTACAACAAAATCGACTTTATACCTGAATATAAGATTACGGAATTCTGCCACATATACTGCCGTTATGTCGTTATGGCTATATGCCAACTTCAGATCGTTAAAGAAGGTTAATTAACTTAAATATGCTAAACCAGTGATTTGAAGCATTTTGATATCGATTGCAAAATGTGTATATACAAGAAAATCGAATTTATACCTAATTATAAGATTACGGAATTCTTCTACATGCACTGCCGTTATGCCGTTATGGCTTTACGTAAACTTCAGTAAGATAAAAAAGGTTAACTAACCTAAATATGCTAAACCAGTTATTTGAAGCATTTCGAATTTATACCTAAATATAAGATTACTGAATTCTTTTAAATGCACTGTCGTTAGGCCGCAATGGCTTTATATCACCTTCATTATGTTAAAAAGGGTTAATTATTTTAAATATGTTAAACTAATGATTTGAAGAATTTCGATATCGATTGCTAAATGCGTATATACAACAAAATCGAATTTATACCTAAATATAAGATTACGGAATTCTTCTATATGCACTGTCGTTATGCCGCCATGGCTTTATATCATCTTCATTACGTTAAAGATGGTTAATTAACTTTAATATGTTAAACTAATGGTTTGAAGCATTACGATATCGATTGCTAAATGTGTAAATAAAAGAAAATCGAATTTATACCTAAATATAAAATTATAAGATTACGAAATTCTTCTACATGCACTGCCGTTATGCCGTCATGGCTATATGCAAACTTCAGATCGTTAAAGAAGGTTTATTAACTTAATATGTTAAACTAATGAGTTGAACCATCTCGATGTCGATTGCTTAATGTGTATATACAACAAAATCGACTTTATTCCTAGATATAAGATTACGGAATTCTTCCAAATGCACTGCCGTTATACCGTTATGGCTTTATGTAAACTTCAGTAAGAAAAAGAAGGATAATTAACTTAAATATATTAAACTAATGATTTGAAGCATATCGATATCGATTGCTAAATGTGTATATACAAGAAAATCGACTTTATACCTAAATATAAGATTACGGAATTCTTCGAAATGCACTGCCGTTATGCCGATAAGGCTTTTGTGGACTTCAGTAAGAAAGAGAAGGGTAATTAACTTAAATATGTTAAACTAATGATTTGGAGCATTTCGATATGAATTGCTAAATGTGTATATAAAAGAAAATCGAATTTATATCTAAACATAAGGTTACGGAATTTTTATAAATGAACTGCCGTTATGCCGCCAAGGTTTTAAGCCAACTTCCGTTCGTTAAAGAAGGCTAATTAACTTAAATATGTTAAGCTAATGATTTGAAGCATTTCGATATCGATTGCTATGCAATTCGATATCGCTTGCTAAATGTGTATATAAAAGAAAATCGAATTTATATCTAAACATAAGATTACGGAATACTTCCAAATGTACTGTCGTTATGCCGCCATGGCTTTATGCACACTTCAGTTCGTTAAAGAAGTTTTATTAACTTAAATATGTTAAACTAATGAGTTGAAGCATCTGGATATCGATTGCGAAATATATATTTACAAGAAAAGCGACTTTATACCTAAATATAAGATTACGGAATTCTTCCAAATGCACTGCCGTTATACCGTTATGCTTATGTAAACTTCAGTAAGATAAATAAGGTTAATTAACTTAAATATGATAAACTAATGATTTGAAGCATTTCGTTATCGATTGCTAAATGTGTATATACAAGAAAATCCACTTATACCTAAATATAAGATAACGGAATTCTTCTACATGCACTGCCGTTATGCCGTCATGGCTTTGTGCCAACTTCCGTTCGTTAAAGAAGGTTTATTAACTCAAATATGTTAAACTAATGATTTGAAGCATTTCGATATCGATTGCTAAATGCGTATTACAAGAAAATCGACTTTATACCTAAATATAAAATTATAACATTACGGAATTCTTCTAAATGCACTGTCGTATGTCGCCATGGCTTTATATTACCTTCTTACGTTAAAGAAGGTTAAGTATTTTAAATATGTTAAACTAATGGTTTGAAGCATTTCGATATCGATTGCTGAATGTGTAAATACAAGAAAATCGACTTTATACCTAAATGAAAAATTATAACATTACGGAATTCTTCTAAATGCACTGCCGTTATACCGTTAAGGCTTTATGTAGACTTCAGTAAGCTAAATAATGTTTATTAACTTAATATGTTAAACTAATGATTTGAAGCATTTCGATATCGATAGCTAAATGTGTATATACAAGAAAATCGACTTTATACCTAAATATAAGATTACGAAATTCTCCTACATGCACTGCCGTTATGCCGTCATGGCTATATGCAAACTTCAGATCCTTAAAGAAGGTTTATTAATGTAGACTTCAGTAAGCTAAAAAATATTTATTAACTTAATATGTTAAACTAATGCTTTGAACCATCTCGATGTTGATTGCTAAATGTGTATATACAACAAAATCGACTTTATTCCTAGATATAAGATTACGGAATTCTTCCAAATGCACTGCCGTTATACCGTTACGGCTTTATGTAAACTTCAGTACGAAAAAGAAGGATAATTAACTTAAATATGTTAAACTAATGATTTGAAGCATATCGATATCGATTGCTAAATGTGTATATACAAGAAAATCGACTTTATACCTAAATATAAGATTACGGAATTCTTCGAAGTGCACTGCCGTTATGCCGATAAGGCGTTTGTAGACTTCAGTAAGATAAAGAGGATAAGTTAACTTAAATATGTTAAACTAATGATTCGAAGCATTTCGATATGGATTGCTAAATGTGTATATATAAGAAAATCGACTTTATATCTAAACATAAGGTTACGGAATTTTTATAAATGAACTGCCGTTATGCCGCCAAGGTTTTAAGCCAACTTCCGCTCGTTAAAGAAGGCTAATTAACTTAAATATGTTAAGCTACTGATTTGAAGCATTTCGATATCGATTGCTAAATGTGTATATGCAAGAAAATCGACTTTATACATTAATATAAGATAACGGAATTCTTCTTAACGCACTGGAAGGTTTAAATATGTTAAACCAGTTATTTGAAGCATTTCGATATCGATTGCTTAATGAGTATATACAAAAAAATCGACTTTATACCTAAATAGAGGATTACGGAATTCTTCTACATGCACTGCCGTTATGCCGTTAAGGCTTTTGTAGACTTCAGTAAGATAAAGAGGGTTAATTAACTTAAATATGTTAAACTAATGATTCGAAGCATTTCGATATGGATTGCTAAATGAGTATATACAAAAAAATTGACTTTATACCTAAATAGAGGATTACGGAATTCTTCTAAATGCACTGCCGTTATGCCGTTAAGGCTTTTGTAGACTTCAGTAAGATAAAGAGGGTTAATTATCTTAAATAAGTTAAGCTCATGATTTGAAGCATTTCGATGTCGATTTCTAAGTGCGTATACACAAAAAAATCGACTTTATACCTAAATAGAGGATTACGGAATTCTTCTACATGCACTGCCGTTATGCCGTTAAGGCTTTTGTAGACTTCAGTAAGATAAAGAGGGTTAATTAACTTAAATATGTTACACTAATGATTTGAAGCATTTCGATATCGACTGCTAAATGAGCATATACAAGAAAATCGAATTCATACCTAAATATAAGACTACGTAATTCTTCAAAATGCACTGCCGTTATGGCGTTAAGGCTTTTGTGGACTTCAGTAAGAAAAAGAGGATTAATTTACTTAAATATGTTAAACTAATGATTTGAAGCATTTCGATATCGATTGCTAAAGAGTATATACAAGAAAATCGACTTTATACCTAAATATAAGATTACGGAATTCTTCGAAATGCACTGCCGTTATGCCGTTAAGGCTTTTGTAGACTTCAGTAAGATAAAGAGGGTTAGTTAACTTAAATATGTTAAACTAATGATTCGAAGCATTTCGATATGGATTGCTAAATGAGTATATACAAAAAAATTGACTTTATACCTAAATAGAGGATTACGGAATTCTTCTAAATGCACTGCCGTTATGCCGTTAAGGCTTTTGTAGACTTCAGTAAGATAAAGAGGGTTAATTATCTTAAATATGTTAAGCTCATGATTTGAAGCATTTCGATGTCGATTTCTAAGTGCGTATATACAACAAAATCGACTTAATACCTAAATATAAGATTACGGAACTCTTCCAAATGCACTGCCGTTATGCCGTTAAGGCTTTTGTAGACTTCAGTAAGAAAAAGAGGATTAATTTACTTAAATATGTTAAAATCATGATTTGAAGCATTTCGATATCGATTGCGAAATGTATAAATACAAGAAAATCGACTTTATACCTAAATATAAGATTACGGAATTCTTCCACAGGTACTGTCGTTATGCCGCCATGGCTTTATTACACCTTCATTACGCTAAAGAAGGTTTATTATTTTAAATATGTTAAACTAATGGTTTGAAGCATTTCGATATAGATTGCTAAATGTGTAAATGCAAGAAAATCGACTTTATACCTAAATATAAAATTATAACATTACGGAATTCTTCTAATTGCACTGCCGTTATGCCGCCATGGCTTTATATCAACTTCAATACGTTAAAGAAGGTTAATTAACTTAAATATGTTAAACTAATGATTTGAAGCATTTCGATATCGCTTGCTAAATGTGTATATACAAGAAAATCGAATTTATACTAAATATAAGATTACGGAATTCTTCTAAATGCACTGCCGTTATGCCGCCATGGCTTTAAGCCAATTTCCGTTCGTTAAAGAAGGTTTATTAGCTTAAATATGTTAAACTAATTATTTGAAGCATTTCGATATCGATTGCTAAATGTGTATATACAACAAAATCGACTTTATTCCTATATATAAGATTACGGAATTCTTCCAAATGCACTGCCGTTATACCGTTATGGCTTTATGTAAACTTCAGTAAGAAAAAGAAGGATAATTAACTTAAATATATTAAACTAATGATTTGAAGCATATCGATATCGATTGCTAAATGTGTAAATAAAAGAAAATCGAATTTATACCTAAATATAAAATTATAAGATTACGAAATTCTTCTACATGCACTGCCGTTATGCCGTCATGGCTATATGCAAACTTCAGATCGTTAAAGAAGGTTTATTAACTTAATATGTTAAACTAATGAGTTGAACCATCTCGATGTCGATTGCTAAATGTGTATATACAACAAAATCGACTTTATTCCTAGATATAAGATTACGGAATTCTTCCAAATGCACTGCCGTTATACCGTTATGGCCTTATGTAAACTTCAGTAAGAAAAAGAAGGATAATTAACTTAAATATATTAAACTAATGATTTGAAGCATATCGATATCGATTGCTAAATGTGTATATACAAGAAAATCGACTTTATACCTAAATATAAGATTACGGAATTCTTCGAAATGCACTGCCGTTATGCCGATAAGGCTTTTGTGGACTTCAGTAAGAAAGAGAAGGGTAATTAACTTAAATATGTTAAACTAATGATTTGAAGCATTTCGATATGAATTGCTAAATGTGTATATAAAAGAAAATCGAATTTATATCTAAACATAAGGTTACGGAATTTTTATAAATGAACTGCCGTTATGCCGCCAAGGTTTTAAGCCAACTTCCGTTCGTTAAAGAAGGCTAATTAACTTAAATATGTTAAGCTAATGATTTGAAGCATTTCGATATCGATTGCTATGCAATTCGATATCGCTTGCTAAATGTGTATATAAAAGAAAATCGAATTTATATCTAAACATAAGATTACGGAATACTTCCAAATGTACTGTCGTTATGCCGCCATGGCTTTATGCACACTTCAGTTCGTTAAAGAAGTTTTATTAACTTAAATATGTTAAACTAATGAGTTGAAGCATCTGGATATCGATTGCGAAATATATATTTACAAGAAAAGCGACTTTATACCTAAATATAAGATTACGGAATTCTTCCAAATGCACTGCCGTTATACCGTTATGGCTTTATGTAAACTTCAGTAAGATAAATAAGGTTAATTAACTTAAATATGATAAACTAATGATTTGAAGCATTTCGTTATCGATTGCTAAATGTGTATATACAAGAAAATCCACTTATACCTAAATATAAGATAACGGAATTCTTCTACATGCACTGCCGTTATGCCGTCATGGCTTTGTGCCAACTTCCGTTCGTTAAAGAAGGTTTATTAACTCAAATATGTTAAACTAATGATTTGAAGCATTTCGATATCGATTGCTAAATGCGTATATACAAGAAAATCGACTTTATACCTAAATATAAAATTATAACATTACGGAATTCTTCTAAATGCACTGTCGGTATGTCGCCATGGCTTTATATTACCTTCATTACGTTAAAGAAGGTTAAGTATTTTAAATATGTTAAACTAATGGTTTGAAGCATTTCGATATCGATTGCTGAATGTGTAAATACAAGAAAATCGACTTTATACCTAAATGAAAAATTATAACATTACGGAATTCTTCTAAATGCACTGCCGTTATACCGTTAAGGCTTTATGTAGACTTCAGTAAGCTAAATAATGTTTATTAACTTAATATGTTAAACTAATGCTTTGAAGCATTTCGATATCGATAGCTAAATGTGTATATACAAGAAAATCGAATTTATACCTAAATATAAGATTACGAAATTCTCCTACATGCACTGCCGTTATACCGTTACGGCTTTATGTAAACTTCAGTACGAAAAAGAAGGATAATTAACTTAAATATGTTAAACTAATGATTTGAAGCATATCGATATCGATTGCTAAATGTGTATATACAAGAAAATCGACTTTATACCTAAACATAAGATTACGGAATTCTTCGAAGTGCACTACCGTTATGCCGATAAGGCGTTTCTAGACTTCAGTAAGATAAAGAGGGTAAGTTAACTTAAATATGTTAAACTAATGATTCGAAGCATTTCGATATGGATTGCTAAATGTGTATATATAAGAAAATCGACTTTATATCTAAACATAAGGTTACGGAATTTTTATAAATGAACTGCCATTATGCCGCCAAGGTTTTAAGCCAACTTCCGCTCGTTAAAGAAGGCTAATTAACTTAAATATGTTAAGCTAATGATTTGAAGCATTTCGATATCGATTGCTAAATGTGTATATGCAAGAAAATCGACTTTATACATTAATATAAGATAACGGAATTCTTCTTAACGCACTGGAAGGTTAAAATATGTTAAACCGGTTATTTGAAGCATTTCGATATCGATTGCTTAATGAGTATATACAAAAAAATCGACTTTATAACTAAATAGAGGATTACGGAATTCTTCTACATGCACTGCCGTTATGCCGTTAAGGCTTTTGTAGACTTCAGTAAGATAAAGAGGGTTAATTAACTTAAATATGTTAAACTAATGATTCGAAGCATTTCGATATGGATTGCTAAATGAGTATATACAAAAAAATTGACTTTATACCTAAATAGAGGATTACGGAATTCTTCTAAATGCACTGCCGTTATGCCGTTAAGGCTTTTGTAGACTTCAGTAAGATAAAGAGGGTTAATTATCTTAAATAAGTTAAGCTCATGATTTGAAGCATTTCGATGTCGATTTCTAAGTGCGTATATACAAAAAAATCGACTTTATACCTAAATAGAGGATTACGGAATTCTTCTACATACACTGCCGTTATGCCGTTAAGGCTTTTGTAGACTTCAGTAAGAAAAAGAGGGTTAATTAACTTAAATATGTTACACTAATGATTTGAAGCATTTCGATATCGATTGCGAAATGTATATATACAAGAAAATCGACTTTATACCTAAATATAAGATTACGGAATTCTTCCACAGGTACTGTCGTTATGCCGCCATGGCTTTATTACACCTTCATTACGCTAAAGAGGGTTTATTATTTTAAATATGTTAAACTAATGGTTTGAAGCATTTCGATATCGATTGCTAAATGTGTAAATGCAAGAAAATCGACTTTATACCTAAATATAAAATTATAACATTACGGAATTCTTCTAATTGCACTGCCGTTATGCCGCCATGGCTTTATATCAACTTCAATACGTTAAAGAAGGTTAATTAACTTAAATATGTTAAACTAATGATTTGAAGCATTTCGATATCGCTTGCTAAATGTGTATATACAAGAAAATCGAATTTATACCTAAATATAAGATAACGGGATTCTTCTAAATGCATTGCCGTTATACCGTTAAGGCTTTATGTAGACTTCAGTGAGCTAAAAAATGTTTACTAAATTAATATGTTAAACTAATGATTTGAAGCATTTCGTTATCGATTGCTAAATGTGTATATACAAGAAAATCCACTTATACCTAAATATAAGATAACGGAATTCTTCTACATGCACTGCCGTTATGCCGTCATGGCTTTGTGCCAACTTCCGTTCGTTAAAGAAGGTTTATTAACTCAAATATGTTAAACTAATGATTTGAAGCATTTCGATATCGATTGCTAAATGCGTATATACAAGAAAATCGACTTTATACCTAAATATAAAATTATAACATTACGGAATTCTTCTAAATGCACTGTCGGTATGTCGCCATGGCTTTATATTACCTTCATTACGTTAAAGAAGGTTAAGTATTTTAAATATGTTAAACTAATGGTTTGAAGCATTTCGATATCGATTGCTGAATGTGTAAATACAAGAAAATCGACTTTATACCTAAATGAAAAATTATAACATTACGGAATTCTTCTAAATGCACTGCCGTTATACCGTTAAGGCTTTATGTAGACTTCAGTAAGCTAAATAATGTTTATTAACTTAATATGTTAAACTAATGCTTTGAAGCATTTCGATATCGATAGCTAAATGTGTATATACAAGAAAATCGAATTTATACCTAAATATAAGATTACGAAATTCTCCTACATGCACTGCCGTTATACCGTTACGGCTTTATGTAAACTTCAGTACGAAAAAGAAGGATAATTAACTTAAATATGTTAAACTAATGATTTGAAGCATATCGATATCGATTGCTAAATGTGTATATACAAGAAAATCGACTTTATACCTAAACATAAGATTACGGAATTCTTCTAAATGCACTGCCGTTATGCCGTTAAGGCTTTTGTAGACTTCAGTAAGATAAAGAGGGTTAATTATCTTAAATATGTTAAGCTCATGATTTGAAGCATTTCGATATGGATTGCTAAATGTGTATATATAAGAAAATCGACTTTATATCTAAACATAAGGTTACGGAATTTTTATAAATGAACTGCCATTATGCCGCCAAGGTTTTAAGCCAACTTCCGCTCGTTAAAGAAGGCTAATTAACTTAAATATGTTAAGCTAATGATTTGAAGCATTTCGATATCGATTGCTAAATGTGTATATGCAAGAAAATCGACTTTATACATTAATATAAGATAACGGAATTCTTCTTAACGCACTGGAAGGTTAAAATATGTTAAACCGGTTATTTGAAGCATTTCGATATCGATTGCTTAATGAGTATATACAAAAAAATCGACTTTATAACTAAATAGAGGATTACGGAATTCTTCTACATGCACTGCCGTTATGCCGTTAAGGCTTTTGTAGACTTCAGTAAGATAAAGAGGGTTAATTAACTTAAATATGTTAAACTAATGATTCGAAGCATTTCGATATGGATTGCTAAATGAGTATATACAAAAAAATTGACTTTATACCTAAATAGAGGATTACGGAATTCTTCTAAATGCACTGCCGTTATGCCGTTAAGGCTTTTGTAGACTTCAGTAAGATAAAGAGGGTTAATTATCTTAAATAAGTTAAGCTCATGATTTGAAGCATTTCGATGTCGATTTCTAAGTGCGTATATACAAAAAAATCGACTTTATACCTAAATAGAGGATTACGGAATTCTTCTACATACACTGCCGTTATGCCGTTAAGGCTTTTGTAGACTTCAGTAAGATAAAGAGGGTTAATTAACTTAAATATGTTACACTAATGATTTGAAGCATTTTGATATCGACTGCTAAATGAGCATATACAAGAAAGTCGAATTCATACCTAAATATAAGACTACGTAATTCTTCAAAATGCACTGCCGTTATGGCGTTAAGGCTTTTGTGGACTTCAGTAAGAAAAAGAGGATTAATTTACTTAAAAATGTTAAACTAATGATTTGAAGCATATCGATATCGATTGCTAAATGTGTATATACAAGAAAATCGACTTTATACCTAAACATAAGATTACGGAATTCTTCGAAGTGCACTACCGCTATGCCGATAAGGCGTTTCTAGACTTCAGTAAGATAAAGAGGGTAAGTTAACTTAAATATGTTAAACTAATGATTCGAAGCATTTCGATATGGATTGCTAAATGTGTATATATAAGAAAATCGACTTTATATCTAAACATAAGGTTACGGAATTTTTATAAATGAACTGCCATTATGCCGCCAAGGTTTTAAGCCAACTTCCGCTCGTTAAAGAAGGCTAATTAACTTAAATATGTTAAGCTAATGATTTGAAGCATTTCGATATCGATTGCTAAATGTGTATATGCAAGAAAATCGACTTTATACATTAATATAAGATAACGGAATTCTTCTTAACGCACTGGAAGGTTAAAATATGTTAAACCCGGGTTTTTTGAAGCATTTCGATATCGATTGCTTAATGAGTATATACAAAAAAATCGACTTTATAACTAAATAGAGGATTACGGAATTCTTCTACATGCACTGCCGTTATGCCGTTAAGGCTTTTGTAGACTTCAGTAAGATAAAGAGGGTTAGTTAACTTAAATATGTTAAACTAATGATTCGAAGCATTTCGATATGGATTGCTAAATGAGTATATACAAAAAAATTGACTTTATACCTAAATAGAGGATTACGGAATTCTTCTAAATGCACTGCCGTTATGCCGTTAAGGCTTTTGTAGACTTCAGTAAGATAAAGAGGGTTAATTATCTTAAATATGTTAAGCTCATGATTTGAAGCATTTCGATGTCGATTTCTAAGTGCGTATATACAACAAAATCGACTTAATACCTAAATATAAGATTACGGAACTCTTCCAAATGCACTGCCGTTATGCCGTTAAGGCTTTTGTAGACTTCAGTAAGAAAAAGAGGATTAATTTACTTAAATATGTTAAACTCATGATTTGAAGCATTTCGATATCGATTGCGAAATGTATATATACAAGAAAATCGACTTTATACCTAAATATAAGATTACGGAATTCTTCCACAGGTACTGTCGTTATGCCGCCATGGCTTTATTACACCTTCATTACGCTAAAGAGGGTTTATTATTTTAAATATGTTAAACTAATGGTTTGAAGCATTTCGATATCGATTGCTAAATGTGTAAATGCAAGAAAATCGACTTTATACCTAAATATAAAATTATAACATTACGGAATTCTTCTAATTGCACTGCCGTTATGCCGCCATGGCTTTATATCAACTTCAATACGTTAAAGAAGGTTAATTAACTTAAATATGTTAAACTAATGATTTGAAGCATTTCGATATCGCTTGCTAAATGTGTATATACAAGAAAATCGAATTTATACCTAAATATAAGATAACGGGATTCTTCTAAATGCATTGCCGTTATACCGTTAAGGCTTTATGTAGACTTCAGTGAGCTAAAAAATGTTTACTAAATTAATATGTTAAACTAATGATTTGAAGCATTTCGATATCGATATCTAAATGTGTATATAAAAGAAAATCGACTTTATACCTAAATAAAAGATTACGGAATTCTTCTAAATGCACTGTCGTGATACCGCCGTGGCTATATGCCAACTTCAGATCGTTAAAGAAGGTTTATTAACTTAAATATGTTAAACTAATGAGTTGAAGCATCTCGATATCTATTGCTAAATGCGTATATACAAGAAAATCGACTTTATACCTAATTATAAGATTACGGAATTCTTCTAAATGCACTGCCGTTATGCCGTCATGGCTTTATATCAACTTCAATACGTTAAAGAAGGTTAATTAACTTAAATATGTTAAACTAATGATTTGAAGCATTTCGATATCGCTTGCTAAATGTGTATATAAAAGAAAATCGACTTTATACCTAAATATAACATAACGGAATTCTTTTACATGCACTGCCGTTATGCCGCCATGGCTTTATGCCAACTTCAGTTCATTAACGAAGCTTTATTGACTTAAATATGTTAAACTAATGAGTTGAAGAATTCGATATCGCTTGCCAAATGTGTATATACAACAAAATCGAATTTATACCTAAATATAAGATTACGGAATTCTTCTAAATGCACTGCCGTTATGCCGCTTTGGCTTTATATCAACTTCAATACGTTAAAGGAGGTTAATTAACTTAAATATGTTAAACTAATGATTTGAAGCATTTCGATATCGCTTGCTAAATGTGTACATACAACAAAATCGACTTTATACCTAAATATAAGATAACGGAATTCTTCTAAATGCATTGCCGTTATACCGTTAAGGCTTTATGTAGACTTCAGTGCGTTAAGAACGTTTATTAACTTAGATATGTTAAACTAATGATTTGAAGCATTTCGATATCGATTGCTAAATGTGTTTATACAAGAAAATCGACTTTATACCTAAATATAAGTTAACGGAATTCTTCTAATTGCACTGCCGTTATGCCGCTATGGATTTATGCCAACTTCAGTTTGTTAAAGAAGGTTTATTAACTCAAATATGTTAAACTTATGAGTTGAAGCATCTCGATTTCGATTGCTAAATGTGTAAATGCAACAAAATCGACTTTATACCTAAATAGAAGTTTACGGAATTCTTCTGAATGCACTGCAGTTATACCCTTAAGGCTTTATGTAGACTTCAGTGCGTTAAAGAACGTTTATTAACTTAGATATGTTAAACTAATGATTTGAAGCATTTCGATATCGATTGCTAAATGGGTATATACAAGAAAATCGACTTTATACCTAAATATAAGACTACGGACTTCTTCTAAATGCACTGCCGTTATGCCGCCATGGCTTTATATCAACTTCAATACGTTAAAGGAGGTTAATTAACTTAAATATGTTAAACTAATGATTTGAAGCATTTCGATATCGCTTGCTAAATGTGTACATACAAGAAAATCAAATCTATACCTAAATATAAGATACCGGAATTCTTCTAAATGCACTGCCGTTATGCCGTTAAGGCTTTATGTAGACTTCAGTAAGACAGAGAGGGTTCATTAACTTGAATATGGTAAACTAATGATTTGAAGCATTTTGATGTCGATTGCTAAATATGTAAATACAAGAAAATCGACTTTATACCTAAATATAAGACTACGGACTTCTTCTAAATGCACTGCCGTTATGCCGCCATGGCTTTATATCAACTTCAATACGTTAAAGGAGGTTAATTAACTTAAATATGTTAAACTAATGATTTGAAGCATTTCGATATCGCTTGCTAAATGTGTACATACAAGAAAATCAAATCTATACCTAAATATAAGATAACGGAATTCTTCTAAATGCACTGCCGTTATGCCGTTAAGGCTTTTGTAGACTTCAGTAAGATAAAGAGGGTTAATTATCTTAAATATGTTAAGCTCATGATTTGAAGCATTTCGATGTCGATTTCCAAATGCACTGCCGTTATGCCGTTAAGGCTTTTGTAGACTTCAGTAAGAAAAAGAGGATTAATTTACTTAAATATGTTAAACTCATGATTTGAAGCATTTCGATATCGATTGCGAAATGTATATATACAAGAAAATCGACTTTATACCTAAATATAAGATTACGGAATTCTTCCACAGGTACTGTCGTTATGCCGCCATGGCTTTATTACACCTTCATTACGCTAAAGAAGGTTTATTATTTTAAATATGTTAAACTAATGGTTTGAAGCATTTCGATATCGATTGCTAAATGTGTAAATGCAAGAAAATCGACTTTATACCTAAATATAAAATTATAACATTACGGAATTCTTCTAATTGCACTGCCGTTATGCCGCCATGGCTTTATATCAACTTCAATACGTTAAAGAAGGTTAATTAACTTAAATATGTTAAACTAATGATTTGAAGCATTTCGATATCGCTTGCTAAATGTGTATATACAAGAAAATCGAATTTATACCTAAATATAAGATAACGGGATTCTTCTAAATGCATTGCCGTTATACCGTTAAGGCTTTATGTAGACTTCAGTGAGCTAAAAAATGTTTACTAAATTAATATGTTAAACTAATGATTTGAAGCATTTCGATATCGATTGCTAAATGTGTATATACAAGAAAATCGACTTAATGCCTAAATAAAAGATTACGGAATTCTTCTAAATGCACTGTCGTGATACCGCCGTGGCTATATGCCAACTTCAGATCGTTAAAGAAGGTTTATTAACTTAAATATGTTAAACTAATGAGTTGAAGCATCTCGATATCTATTGCTAAATGCGTATATACAAGAAAATCGACTTTATACCTAATTATAAGATTACGGAATTCTTCTAAATGCACTGCCGTTATGCCGTCATGGCTTTATATCAACTTCAATACGTTAAAGAAGGTTAATTAACTTAAATATGTTAAACTAATGATTTGAAGCATTTCGATATCGCTTGCTAAATGTGTATATAAAAGAAAATCGACTTTATACCTAAATATAACATAACCGAATTCTTTTACATGCACTGCCGTTATGCCGCCATGGCTTTATGCCAACTTCAGTTCATTAACGAAGCTTTATTGACTTAAATATGTTAAACTAATGAGTTGAAGAATTCGATATCGCTTGCCAAATGTGTATATACAACAAAATCGAATTTATACCTAAATATAAGATTACGGAATTCTTCTAAATGCACTGCCGTTATGCCGCCTTGGCTTTATATCAACTTCAATACGTTAAAGGAGGTTAATTAACTTAAATATGTTAAACTAATGATTTGAAGCATATCGATATCGATTGCTAAATGTGTATATACAAGAAAATCGACTTTATACCTAAATATAAGATTACGGAATTCTTCTAAATGCATTGCCGTTATACCGTTAAGGCTTTATGTAGACTTCAGTGCGTTAAGAACGTTTATTAACTTAGATATGTTAAACTAATGATTTGAAGCATTTCGATATCGATTGCTAAATGTGTTTATACAAGAAATTCGAATTTATACCTAAATATAAGTTAACGGAATTCTTCTAATTGCACTGCCGTTATGCCGCTATGGATTTATGCCAACTTCAGTTTGTTAAAGAAGGTTTATTAACTCAAATATGTTAAACTTATGAGTTGAAGCATCTCGATTTTGATTGCTAAATGTGTAAATGCAACAAAATCGACTTTATACCTAAATAGAAGTTTACGGAATTCTTCTGAATGCACTGCAGTTATACCCTTAAGGCTTTATGTAGACTTCAGTGCGTTAAAGAACGTTTATTAACTTAGATATGTTAAACTAATGATTTGAAGCATTTCGATATCGATTGCTAAATGGGTATATACAAGAAAATCGACTTTATACCTAAATATAAGACTACGGACTTCTTCTAAATGCACTGCCGTTATGCCGCCATGGCTTTATATCAACTTCAATACGTTAAAGGAGGTTAATTAACTTAAATATGTTAAACTAATGATTTGAAGCATTTCGATATCGCTTGCTAAATGTGTACATACAAGAAAATCAAATCTATACCTAAATATAAGATAACGGAATTCTTCTAAATGCACTGCCGTTATGCCGTTAAGGCTTTATGTAGACTTCAGTAAGACAGAGAGGGTTCATTAACTTGAATATGGTAAACTAATGATTTGAAGCATTTTGATATCGATTGCTAAATATGTATATACAAGAAAATCGACTTTATACCTAAATATAGGATTACGGAGTTCTTCTAAATGCACTGCAGTTATACCGTTAAGGCTTTATGGAGACTTCAGTGCGTTAAAGAAGGTTTATTAACTTAAATATGTTAAACTAATGATTTGAAGCACGTCGATATCGATTGCTAAATGCGTATATACAAGAAAATCGACTTTATACCTAAATATAAGATAACGTAATTCTTCTAAATGCACTGCCGTTATGCTGTTATGGCTATATGTAAACTTCAGTAAGATAAATAAGGTTAATTAACTTAAATATGCTAAACCAGTTATTTGAAGCATTTCGATATCGATTGCTAAATGCGTATATACAACAAAATCGAATTTATACCTAAATATAAGATTACGGAATTCTT
>JAPZAG010000530.1:0-45010 GCA_027475135.1 Bactrocera correcta
ATCGATATCGAAATGCTTCAAATCATTAGTTTAACATATTTAAGTTAATTAACCTTCTTTAACGTATTGAAGTTGATATAGAGCCATGGCGGCATAACGACAGTCCATTTGGAAGAATTCCGTAGTCTTATATTTAGGTATAAAATCGATTTTCTTTTATATATGCATTAAGCAATCGATATCGAAATGCTTCCAATAACTGGTTTAACATATTTAAGTTAATAAACCTTCCTTAACGAACTGAAGTTAACATAAAGCCCTAACGGCATAACGGCAGTGCATTTAGAAGAATTCCGTTATCGTATATTTATGTATAAAGTCGATTTTCTTGTATATTCACATTTAGCAATCGATAACGAAATGCTTTAAATCATTAGTTTATCATATTTACGTTAATTAACCTTCTTAATCTTACTAAGTTTACATAAAGCCATAACGGCATAACGGCAGTATATTTATATGAATTCCGTCATCTTATATTTAGGTATAAAGTCGATTTTGTTTTACATACAAATTTAGCAATCGATATCGAAATGCTTCAAATCAATAGTTTAACATATTTAAGTTAATTAACCTTCTTCAACGAACGGAAGTTGGCATAAAGCCATGGCGGCATAACGGCAGTGCATTTAGAAGAATTCCGTAATCATATATTTAGGTATAAAGTCGATTTTCTTGTATAAACACATTTAGCAATCGATATCGAAATGCTTCAAATCATTAGTTTAACAAATTTAAGTTAATTAACCTTCTTTAACGTACTGAAGTTGATATAAAGCCATAACGGCATAACGGCAGTGCATTTAGAAGAATTCCGTTATCGTATATTTATGTATAAAGTCGATTTTCTTGTATATTCACATTTAGCAATTGATAACGAAATGCTTCAAATCATTAGTTTAACATATTTAAGTTAATTAACCTTCATCAACGAACGGAAGTTGGCATAAAGCCATGGCGGCATAACGGCAGTGCATTTGGAAGAATTCCGTAATCTTATATTTAGGTAAAAAGTCGATTTTCTTGTATATACACATTAAGCTATCGATGTCGAAATGCTTCATATCATTCGTTTAACATATTTAATTCAGTTAACCTTCTTTAACGTAATGAAGGTGATATAAAGCCATGGCGGCATAACGACAGTGCATTTAGAAGAATTCCGTAATCTTATATTTAGGTATAAAGTCGATTTTGTTGTATATACGCATTTAGCAATCGATATCGAAATGCTTCAAATCATTAGTTTAACATATTTAAGTTAATTAACCTTCTTTAACGTATTGAAGTTGATGTAAAGCCATGGCAGCATAACGACAATACATTTGGAAGAATTTCGTGGTCTAACATTTATGTATAAAGTCGATTTTCTTGTATATACACATTTAGCAATCGATATCGAAATGCTTCAAATAACTGGTTTAACATATTTAAGTTAATAAACCTTCTTTAACGAACGGAAGTTGGCTTAAAGCCATGGCGGCATAACGGCAGTGCATTTAGAAGAATTCCGTAATCTTATATTTAGGTATAAAGTCGATTTTCTTGTATATACCTATTTAGCTATCGATATCGAAATGCTTCAAATCATTAGTTTAACATATTAAGTTAATAAACATTTTTTAGCACACTGAAGTCTACATAAAGCCTTAACGGTATAACGGCAGTGCATTTAGAAGAATTCCGTAATGTTATAATTTTATATATAAAGTCGATTTTCTTGTATATATACATTTCACAATCGATATCGATATGCTTCAGATAACTGGTTTAACATATTTAAGTTAATAAACCTCCTTTATCTTACTGAAGTTTACATAAAGCCATAACGGCATAACGGCAGTATACTTATATGAATTCCGTTATCTTATATTTAGGTATAAAGTCGATTTTGTTGTACATACAAATTTAGCAATCGATATCGAAATGCTTTGATCATTAGTTTAACATATTTATGTTAATTAACCTTCTTTAACGAACGGAAGTTGGCATAAAGCCATGGCGGCATAAGGGCAGTGCATTTAGAAGAGTTCCGCAATCTAATATTTATGTATAAAATCGATTTTCTTGTATATTCACATTTAGCAATCGATATCGAAATGCTTCAAATCATTAGTTTAACATATTTGAGTTAATTAGTCTTCTTTAACGTAATGAAGGTGACATAAAGTCATGGCGGCATAACGACAGTACATTTGGAAGAATTCCGTAATCTTGTGTTTAGGTATAAATTCGATTTTCTTTTACATACATATTTAGCAAGAGATATCGAAATGCTTTAAATCATTAGTTTAACAAATTTAAGTTAATTAACCTTCTTTAACGTACTGAAGTTGATATAAAGCCATGGCGGCATAACGACAGTACATTTGGAAGAATTCCGTAGTCTTATATTTAGGTATAAAGTCGATTGTCTTTTATATATGCATTAAGCAATCGATATCGAAATGCTTCAAATAACTGGTTTAACATATTTAATTTGATAAACCTTCTTTAACGAACTGAAGTTAACATAAAGCCATAACGGTATAACGGCAGTGCATTTAGAAGAATTCCGTAATCTTATATTTAGGTAAAAAGTCGATTTTGTTGTATATACACATTAGCAATCGATATCGAGATGGTTCAACTCATTAGTTTAACATATTTAAGTTAATTAACCTTATTTTTCTTACTGAAGTGTACATAAAGCCATACCGGTATAACGGCAGTGCATTTGGAAGAACTCCGTAATCTTATATTTAAGTATAAAGACGATTTTCTTGTATCTACACATTTAACAATATATATCGAAATGCTTCAAATAACTGGTTTAGCATATTTAAGTTAATTAACTTAATGAAGTTTACATAAAGCCATAACGGCATAACGGCAGTATATTTATATGAATTCCGTTATCTTATATTTAGGTATAAAGTCGATTTTCTTGTATATACACATTTAGCGATCGATATCGAGACGCTTCAACTCATTAGTTTAACATATTTATGTTAATAAACCTTCTTTAACGAACTGAAGTTAACATAAAGCCATAACGGTATAACGGCAGTGCATTTAGAAGAATTCCGTAATCTTATATTTAGGTAAAAAGTCGATTTTGTTGTATATACACATTAGCAATCGATATCGAGATGGTTCAACTCATTAGTTTAACATATTTAAGTTAATTAACCTTATTTTTCTTACTGAAGTGTACATAAAGCCATACCGGTATAACGACAGTACATTTGGAAGAATTCCGTAGTCTTATAATTAGGTATAAAGTCGATTTTCTTTTATATATGCATTAAGCAATCGATATCGAATGCTTCAAATAACTGGTTTAACATATTTAAGTTGATAAACCTTCTTTAACGAACTGAAGTTAACATAAAGCCATAACGGCATAACGGCAGTGCATTTAGAAGAATTCCGTTATAGTATATTTATGTATAAAGTCGATTTTCTTGTATATTCACATTTAGCAATCGATAACGAAATGCTTCAAATCATTAGTTTAACATATTTAAGTTAATTAACCTTCTTTAGCTTACTGAAGTTTACATAAAGCCATAACGGTATAACGGCAGTGCATTTGGAAGAATTCCGTAAACTTATATTTAGGTATAATGTCGATTTTGTTGTATATACACATTTAGCAATCGATATCGAAATGCTTCAAATCATTAGTTTAACATATTTAAGTTAATTAACCTTCTTTAACGTATTGAAGTTGATATAAAGCCATGGCGGCATAACGACAGTACATTTGGAAGAATTCCGTAGTCTTATATTTAGGTATAAAGTCGATTTTCTGGTATATATGCATTAAGCAATCGATGTCGAAATGCTTCAAATAACTGGTTTAACATATTTAAGTTAATAAACCTTCTTTAACGAACTGAAGTTGGCTTAAGGCCATGGCGGCATAACGGCAGTGCATTTGGAAGAATTCCGTAATCTTATATTTAGGTAAAAAGTCGATTTTCTTGTATATACACATTAAGCTATCGATGTCGAAATGCTTCATATCATTCGTTTAACATATTTAATTTAGTTAACCTTCTTTAACGTAATGAAGGTGGTATAAAGCCATGGCGGCATAACGACAGTGCATTTCGAAGAATTCCGTAATCTTGTATTTAGGTATAAAGTCGATTTTGTTGTAAATACGCATTTAGCAATCGATATCGAAATGCTTCAAATCATTAGTTTAACATATTTAAGTTAATTAACCTTCTTTAACGTATTGAAGTTGATGTAAAGCCATGGCAGCATAACGACAATACATTTGGAAGAATTCCGTAATCTTATATTTAGGTATAAAGTCGATTTTCTTGTATATACACATTTATCAATCGATATCGAAATGCTTCAAATAACTGGTTTAACATATTTAAGTTAATAAACCTTCTTTAACGAACGGAAGTTGGCTTAAAGCCATGGCGGCATAACGGCAGAATTCCGTAATCTTATATTTAGGTATAAAGTCGATTTTCTTGTATATACACATTTAGCTATCGATATCGAAATGCTTCAAATAATTAGTTTAACATATTAAGTTAATAAACATTTTTTAGCATACTGAAGTCTACATAAAGCCTTAACGGTATAACGGCAGTGCATTTAGAAGAATTCCGTAATGTTATAATTTTATATATAAAGTCGATTTTCTTGTATATATACATTTCGCAATCGATATCGAAATGCTTCAGATAACTGGTTTAACATATTTAAGTTAATAAACCTCCTTTATCTTACTGAAGTTTACATAAAGCCAAAACGGCATAACGGCAGTGCATTTAGAAGAGTTCCGCAATCTAATATTTATGTATAAAATCGATTTTCTTGTATATTCACATTTAGCAATCGATATCGAAATGCTTCAAATCATTAGTTTAACATATTTGAGTTAATTAGTCTTCTTTAACGTAATGAAGGTGACATAAAGTCATGGCGGCATAACGACAGTACATTTGGAAGAATTCCGTAATCTTGTGTTTAGGTATAAATTCGATTTTCTTTTACATACATATTTAGCAAGCGATATCGAAATGCTTTAAATCATTAGTTTAACAAATTTAAGTTAATTAACCTTCTTTAACGTACTGAAGTTGATATAAAGCCATGGCGGCATAACGACAGTACATTTGGAAGAATTCCGTAGTCTTATATTTAGGTATAAAGTCGATTGTCTTTTATATATGCATTAAGCAATCGATATCGAAATGCTTCAAATAACTGGTTTAACATATTTAATTTGATAAACCTTCTTTAACGAACTGAAGTTAACATAAAGCCATAACGGTATAACGGCAGTGCATTTAGAAGAATTCCGTAATCTTATATTTAGGTAAAAAGTCGATTTTGTTGTATATACACATTAGCAATCGATATCGAGATGGTTCAACTCATTAGTTTAACATATTTAAGTTAATTAACCTTATTTTTCTTACTGAAGTGTACATAAAGCCATACCGGTATAACGGCAGTGCATTTGGAAGAACTCCGTAATCTTATATTTAAGTATAAAGACGATTTTCTTGTATCTACACATTTAACAATATATATCGAAATGCTTCAAATAACTGGTTTAGCATATTTAAGTTAATTAACTTAATGAAGTTTACATAAAGCCATAACGGCATAACGGCAGTATATTTATATGAATTCCGTTATCTTATATTTAGGTATAAAGTCGATTTTCTTGTATATACACATTTAGCGATCGATATCGAGACGCTTCAACTCATTAGTTTAACATATTTATGTTAATAAACCTTCTTTAACGAACTGAAGTTAACATAAAGCCATAACGGTATAACGGCAGTGCATTTAGAAGAATTCCGTAATCTTATATTTAGGTAAAAAGTCGATTTTGTTGTATATACACATTAGCAATCGATATCGAGATGGTTCAACTCATTAGTTTAACATATTTAAGTTAATTAACCTTATTTTTCTTACTGAAGTGTACATAAAGCCATACCGGTATAACGACAGTACATTTGGAAGAATTCCGTAGTCTTATAATTAGGTATAAAGTCGATTTTCTTTTATATATGCATTAAGCAATCGATATCGAATGCTTCAAATAACTGGTTTAACATATTTAAGTTGATAAACCTTCTTTAACGAACTGAAGTTAACATAAAGCCATAACGGCATAACGGCAGTGCATTTAGAAGAATTCCGTTATAGTATATTTATGTATAAAGTCGATTTTCTTGTATATTCACATTTAGCAATCGATAACGAAATGCTTCAAATCATTAGTTTAACATATTTAAGTTAATTAACCTTCTTTAGCTTACTGAAGTTTACATAAAGCCATAACGGTATAACGGCAGTGCATTTGGAAGAATTCCGTAAACTTATATTTAGGTATAATGTCGATTTTGTTGTATATACACATTTAGCAATCGATATCGAAATGCTTCAAATCATTAGTTTAACATATTTAAGTTAATTAACCTTCTTTAACGTATTGAAGTTGATATAAAGCCATGGCGGCATAACGACAGTACATTTGGAAGAATTCCGTAGTCTTATATTTAGGTATAAAGTCGATTTTCTGGTATATATGCATTAAGCAATCGATGTCGAAATGCTTCAAATAACTGGTTTAACATATTTAAGTTAATAAACCTTCTTTAACGAACTGAAGTTGGCTTAAGGCCATGGCGGCATAACGGCAGTGCATTTGGAAGAATTCCGTAATCTTATATTTAGGTAAAAAGTCGATTTTCTTGTATATACACATTAAGCTATCGATGTCGAAATGCTTCATATCATTCGTTTAACATATTTAATTTAGTTAACCTTCTTTAACGTAATGAAGGTGGTATAAAGCCATGGCGGCATAACGACAGTGCATTTCGAAGAATTCCGTAATCTTGTATTTAGGTATAAAGTCGATTTTGTTGTAAATACGCATTTAGCAATCGATATCGAAATGCTTCAAATCATTAGTTTAACATATTTAAGTTAATTAACCTTCTTTAACGTATTGAAGTTGATGTAAAGCCATGGCAGCATAACGACAATACATTTGGAAGAATTCCGTAATCTTATATTTAGGTATAAAGTCGATTTTCTTGTATATACACATTTATCAATCGATATCGAAATGCTTCAAATAACTGGTTTAACATATTTAAGTTAATAAACCTTCTTTAACGAACGGAAGTTGGCTTAAAGCCATGGCGGCATAACGGCAGAATTCCGTAATCTTATATTTAGGTATAAAGTCGATTTTCTTGTATATACACATTTAGCTATCGATATCGAAATGCTTCAAATAATTAGTTTAACATATTAAGTTAATAAACATTTTTTAGCATACTGAAGTCTACATAAAGCCTTAACGGTATAACGGCAGTGCATTTAGAAGAATTCCGTAATGTTATAATTTTATATATAAAGTCGATTTTCTTGTATATATACATTTCGCAATCGATATCGAAATGCTTCAGATAACTGGTTTAACATATTTAAGTTAATAAACCTCCTTTATCTTACTGAAGTTTACATAAAGCCAAAACGGCATAACGGCAGTGCATTTAGAAGAGTTCCGCAATCTTATATTTATGTATAAAGTCGATTTTCTTGTATATTCACATTTAGCAATCGATATCGAAATGCTTCAAATCATTAGTTTAACATATTTAAGTTAATTAGTCTTCTTTAACGTAATGAAGGTGACATAAAGTCATGGCGGCATAACGACAGTACATTTGGAAGAATTCCGTAATCTTGTGTTTAGGTATAAATTCGATTTTCTTTTACATACATATTTAGCAAGCGATATCGAAATGCTTCAAATTATTAGTTTAACAAATTTAAGTTAATTAACCTTCTTTAACGTACTGAAGTTGATATAAAGCCATGGCGGCATAACGACAGTACATTTGGAAGAATTCCGTAGTCTTATATTTAGGTATAAAGTCGATTGTCTTTTATATATGCATTAAGCAATCGATATCGAAATGCTTCAAATAACTGGTTTAACATATTTAAGTTGATAAACCTTCTTTAACGAACTGAAGTTAACATAAAGTCATAACGGTATAACGGCAGTGCATTTGGAAGAATTCCGTATACTTATATTTAGGTATAATGTCGATTTTGCTGTATTTACACATTTAGCAATCGATATCGAGATGCTTCAAATCATTAGTTTAAAATATTTAAGTTAATTAACCTTATTTTTCTTACTGAAGTTTACGTAAAGCCATAACGGTATAACGGCAGTGTATTTGGAAGAATTCCGTAATCTTATATTTAGGTATAAAGTCGATTTTGTTGTATATACACATTAGCAATCGATATCGAGATGGTTCAACTCATTAGTTTAACATATTAAGTTAATAAACATTTTTTAGCTTACTGAAGTCTACATAAAGCCTTAACGGTATAACGGCACTGCATTTAGAAGAATTCCGTAATGTTATAGTTTTCTATATAAAGTCGATTTTCTTGTATATATACATTTCGCAATCGATATAGAAATGCTTCAAATAACTGGTTTAACATATTTAAGTTAATAAACCTTCTTTAACGAACTGAAGTTAACATAAAGCCATAACGGTATAACGGCAGTGCATTTGGAAGAATTCCGTATACTTATATTTAGGTATAATGTCGATTTTGTTGTATTTGCACATTTAGCAATCGATATCGAGATGCTTCAAATCATTAGTTTAAAATATTTAAATTAATTAACCTTATTTTTCTTACTGAAGTTTACGTAAAGCCATAACGGTATAACGGCAGTGCATTTGGAAGAATTCCGTAATCTTATATTTAGGTACAAAGTCGATTTTGTTGTATATACACATTAGCAATCGATATCGAGATGGTTCAACTCATTAGTTTAACATATTTAAGTTAATTAACCTTATTTTTCTTACTGAAGTGTACATAAAGCCATACCGGTATAAGGGAAGTGCATTTGGAAGAACTCCGTAATCTTATATTTAAGTATAAAGTCGATTTTCTTGTATATACACATTAAGCTATCGATGTCGAAATGCTTCATATCATTCGTTTAACATATTTAATTTAGTTAACCTTCTTTAACGTAATGAAGGTGTTATAAAGCCATGGCGGCATAACGACAGTGCATTTCGAAGAATTCCGTAATCTTGTATTTAGGTATAAAGTCGATTTTGTTGTAAATACGCATTTAGCAATCGATATCGAAATGCTTCAAATCATTAGTTTAACAAATTTAAGTTAATTAATCTTCTTTAACGTATTGAAGTTGATATAAAGCCATGGCGGCATAACGTCAGTACATTTGGAAGAATTCCGTAGTCTTATATTTAGGTATAAAGTCGATTTTCTTTTATATATGCATTAAGCAATCGATATCGAGATGCTTCAAATAACTGGTTTAACATATTTAAGTTAATAAACCTTCTTTAACGAACTGAAGTTAACATAAAGCCACAACGGTATAACGGCAGTGCATTTGGAAGAATTCCGTATACTTATATTTAGGTATAATGTCGATTTTGTTGTATTTGCACATTTAGCAATCGATATCGAGATGCTTCAAATAACTGGTTTAACATATTTAAGTTAATTGACCTTATTTTTCTTACTGAAGTTTACGTAAAGCCGTAACGGTATAACGGCAGTGCATTTGGAAGAATTCCCTAAACTTATATTTAGGTATAAAGTCGATTTTGTTGTATATACACATTAGCAATCGATATCGAGATGGTTCAACTCATTAGTTTAACATATTTAAGTAAATAAACCTTCTTTAACGAACTGAAGTTGGCATAAAGCCATTGGCGGCATAACGGCAGTGCATGTAGGAGAATTCCGTCATCTTATATTTAGGTATAAAGTCGATTTTCTTGTATATGCACATTTAGCAATCGATGTCGAAATGCTTCAAATCATATGTTTAACATATTTAAGTTATTTAACCTTCTTTAAGGTATTGAAGTTGATATAAAGCCATGGCGGCATAACGACAGTACATCTAGAAGAATTCCGCAGTCTTATATTTAGGTATAAAGTCAATTTTCTTGTATATAAACATTTAGCAATCGATATCGAAATTCTTCAAATTATTCGTTTAACATATTTAAGTTAATAAACCTTCTTTAACGATCTGAAGTTGGCATATAGCCATGGCGGCATAACGGCAGTGCATGTAGAAGAATTCCGTCATCTTATATTTAGGTATAAAGTCGATTTTCTTGTATATACACATTTAGATATCGATATCGAAATGCTTCAAATTATAAGTTTAACATATTAAGTTAATAAACATTTTTTAGCTCACTGAAGTCTACATAAAGCCTTAACGGTATAACGGCAGTGCATGTAGAAGAATTCCGTCATCTTATATTTAGGTATAAAGTCGATTTTCTTGTATATACACATTTAGCAATCGATATCGAGATGCTTCTACTCATTAGTTTAACATATTTAAGTTAATAAACCTTCTTTAACGAACTGAAGTTGGCATAAAGCCATTGGCGGCATAACGGCAGTGCATGTAGGAGAATTCCGTCATCTTATATTTAGGTATAAAGTCGATTTTCTTGTATATGCACATTTAGCATTCGATATCGAGATGGTTCAACTCATTAGTTTAACATATTTAAGTTAATTAACCTTATTTTTCTTACTGAAGTGTACATAAAGCCGTAACGGTATAACGGCAGTGCATTTGGAAGAACTCCGTAATCTTACATTTAGGTATAAAGTCGATTTTCTTGTATTTACACATTTAACAATATATATCGAAATGCTTCAAACAACTGGTTTAGCATATTTAAGTTAATTAACCTTCTTTATCTTAATGAAGTTTACATAAAACCATAACGGCATAACGTAATCTTATATTTAGGTATAAAGTCGATTTTGTTGTATATACACATTAGCAATCGATATCGGGATGGTTCAACTCATTAGTTTATCATATTTAAATTAATTAACCTTCTTTATCTTACTGAAGTTTACATAAAGCCATAACGGCATAACGGCAGTATATTTATATGAATTCCGTTATCTTATATTTAGGTATAAAGTCGATTTTGTTGTATATACACATTCAGCACTCGATATCGAAATGCTTCAAATCATTAGTTTAACATATTTAAGTTAATTAACCTTTTTTAACGTATTGAAGTTGATATAAAGCCATGGCGGCATAACGTAAGTACATTTAGAAGAATTCCGTAGTCTTCTATTTAGGTATAAAGTCGATTTTCTGGTGTATATGCATTAAGCAATCGATATCGAAATGCTTCAAATAACTGGTTTAACATATTTAAGTTGATAAACCTTCTTTAACGAACTGAAGTTAACATAAAGCCATAACGGCATAACGGCAGTGCATTTGGAAGAATTCCGTAAACTTAGATTTAGGTATAATGTCGATTTTGTTGTATATACACATTTAGCAATCGATATCGAAATGCTTCAAATCATTAGTTTAACATATTTAAGTTAATTAACCTTCTTTAACGTATTGAAGTTGATGTAAAGCCATGGCAGCATAACGACAATACATTTGGAAGAATTTCGTGGTCTTACATTTATGTATAAAGTCGATTTTCTGGTATATACACATTTAGCAATCGATATCGAAATGCTTCAAATAACTGGTTTAACATATTTAAGTTAATAAACCTTCTTTAACGAACGGAAGTTGGCTTAAAGCCATGGCGGCATAACGGCAGTGCATTTAGAAGAATTCCGTAATCTTATATTTAGGTATAAAGTCGATTTTCTTGTATATACACATTTAGCTATCGATATCGAAATGCTTCAAATAATTAGTTTAACATATTAAGTTAATAAACATTTTTTAGCATACTGAAGTCTACATAAAGCCTTAACGGTATAACGGCAGTGCATTTAGAAGAGTTCCGCAATCTTATATTTATATATAAAGTCGATTTTCTTGTATATATACATTTCGCAATCGATATCGAAATGCTTCAGATAACTGGTTTAACATATTTAAGTTAATAAACCTCCTTTATCTTACTGAAGTTTACATAAAGCCAAAACGGCATAACGGCAGTGCATTTAGAAGAGTTCCGCAATCTTATATTTATGTATAAAGTCGATTTTCTTGTATATTCACATTTAGCAATCCATATAGAAATGCTTCAAATAACTGGTTTAACATATTTAAGTTAATAAACCTTCTTTAACGAACTGAAGTTAACATAAAGCCATAACGGTATAACGGCAGTGCATTTGGAAGAATTCCGTATACTTATATTTAGGTATAATGTCGATTTTGTTGTATTTGCACATTTAGCAATCGATATCGAGATGCTTCAAATCATTAGTTTAAAATATTTAAATTATTTAACCTTATTTTTCTTACTGAAGTTTACGTAAAGCCATAACGGTATAACGGCAGTGCATTTGGAAGAATTCCGTAATCTTATATTTAGGTACAAAGTCGATTTTGTTGTATATACACATTAGCAATCGATATCGAGATAGCTCAACTCATTAGTTTAACATATTTAAGTTAATTAACCTTATTTTTCTTACTGAAGTGTACATAAAGCCATACCGGTATAAGGGAAGTGCGTTTGGAAGAACTCCGTAATCTTATATTTAAGTATAAAGTCGATTTTCATGTATCTACACTTTTAACAATATATATCGAAATGCTTCAAATAACTGGTTTAGCATATTTAAGTTAATTAACTTAATGAAGTTTACATAAAGCCATAACGGCATAACGGCAGTATATTTATATGAATTCCGTTATCTTATATTTAGGTATAAAGTCGATTTTCTTGTATATACACATTTAGCGATCGAAAATCGAGACGCTTCAACTCATTAGTTTAACATATTTATGTTAATAAACCTTTTTTAACGATCTGAAATTGGCATATAGCCATGGCGGCATAACGGCAGTGCATTTAGAAGAATTCCGTTATCTTATATTTAGGTACAAAGTCGATTTTCTTGTATATACACATTTAGCTATCGATATCGAAATGCTTCATATCATTAGTTTGACATATTAAGTTAATAAACGCTTTTTAGCTTACAGAAGTCTACATAAAGCCATAACAGTATAACGGCAGTGCATTTAGAAGAATTCCGTAATGTTATAATTTTATATTTAGGTATAAAGTCGATTTTCTTGTATTTAAACATTTACCAATCGATATCGAAAGGCATCAAATAACTGGTTTAGCATATTTCAGTTAATTAACCTTCTTTATCTTACTGAAGTTTACATAAAGCAATAACGGCATAACGGCAGTATATTTATATGAATTCCGTTGTCTTATATTTAGGAATAAAGTCGATTTTGTTGTACATACACATTTAGCAATCGATATCGAAATACTTCAAATCATTAGTTTAACAGATTTAAGTTAGTTAACCTTCTTTACCGTAATGAAGGTGATATAAAGCAATGGCGGCATAACGACAGTACATTTGGAAGAATTCCGTAGTCTTATATTTAGGAATAATCGATATCGAAATGCTTCAAATAACTGGTTTAACATATTTAAGTTGATAAACCTTCTTTAACGAACTGAAGTTAAAATAAAGCCATAACGGCATAACGGCAGTGCATTTAGAAGAATTCCGTTATCGTATATTTAGGTATAAAGTCGATTTTCTTGTATATTCACATTTAGCAATCGATAACGAAATGCTTCAAATCATTAGTTTAACATATTTAAGTTAATTAACCTTCTTTATCTTACTGAAGTTTACATAAAGCCATAACGGTATAACGGCAGTGCATTTCGAAGAATTCCGTAAACTTATATTTAGGTATAATGTCGATTTTGTTGTATATACACATTTAGCAATCGATATCGAGATGCTTCAAATCATTAGTTTAACATATTTAAGTTAATAAACCTTCTTTAACGATCTGAATTTGGCTTAAAGCCATGGCGGCATAACGGCAGTGCATTTAGAAGAATTCCGTAATCTTATATTTAGGTATAAAGTCGATTTTCTTGTATATACACATTTAGCAAACTATAACGAAATGCTTCAAATCATAAGTTTAACATATTTAAGTTAATTAAACTTCTTTAACGTATTGAAGTTGATATAAAGCCATGGCGGCATAACGACAGTGCATTTAGAAGAATTCCGTAATCTTATATTTAGGTACAAAGTCGATTTTCTTGTATATACACATTTAGCTATCGATATCGAAATGCTTCATATCATTAGTTTGACATATTAAGTTAATAAACGCTTTTTAGCTTACAGAAGTCTACATAAAGCCTTAACAGTATAACGGCAGTGCATTTAGAAGAATTCCGTAATGTTTCCTCTGCGAATGGTAGGCACCTTGTCGCGGTGCAGGGGCTTAGGCGCAAGGCATACTCGGCATCCCCCAACCTGCGTGGTTGGTGCCGATAGGCACCGCCCGGGCAGGGTGTCGGGTGCCGCATGCGTGCGCTAACCAAGAGCTACCACCTCCCAATCCAGGGTGTCATGCGACCCGTGCCCATTGGATGGTTTGCAGCCGGGAGGTAAATCTGGCTGTATTATAACGGAGCCTCCCAAACACCGGGCCGAATTGGGGTGTAACTGTGGCCTTACCGCGCCAAGGGGCTCTGGCGTGGCTGACCTACTTAGTCCCCATTTAAACAATAGACCCGACGGCTCACCCTGTTTGAGCCTAGGGTCGTAAGACACAGATGGACAAATCAAACAAAACAAACAACAATAACACGGTTTTAAGGCAACAACCACGGAGAACGGACACGGACAACGAGAAGGAAGCTGATGCAGGAGAAAGTAGATCGGGTCAAGGAGCCAGACGGAAAGTGGACTTCCTTGACAGTCTCTCGCCGGAGGTACGGGCGCTATTTGTGGAGCATGCCAAGGAGGATAGCGACGACATGCCCTCATGCAGCTGTGCATGCATGCCAAAAACGCCTGGGGCCGCTGCAGCAGCCACTAGCACCGCCAAGACCCCCGCCGCAAGGCGGAGCGGGTCGGACTCGGGGGAGTCACATCGGGCAGAGCCTGACGGTGCGCGCAGAAGGAAAAGGAAGCGCAAAAGAGGTGGGCAACGCCCTCTCCCAGAAGCTGGAAAACCCGGAGGGTGGGATGACCCAAGAAGGAAAGGAATGAGCGGTGCCATGATGAGGTGGTACCTGCGGCACCTGCGAGAGGGGAAGACTCCTGAAGCGGCGGAGGCTATGGCCAGAAGCAGAGGCAAAGGGAGTAATGCACCCCCAGCAAAGGAGTGTGACGACGGCAGGTCAGCTCGCGCGGAAGGCAGTGGCACCAGTAACCATCCGGTCGGTGCTACACTGACCGCACGGCGCGGGGATAGTAGGGCAATGCCCTCCGAAACGTATGCCCAGACAGCAAAGCGGAGCAGCGGCCAAATCACGCCGCAGGAACCCCCCAGCTCCAAAAGGTACAGGTGCAACGTAAACAAGGCAACCGGCAATCAACAATCCGGACCGGCTCCCCACCGGGTGGAGGAGGGGCGGCGCAGGTATGCAGATGCCGTTAAAGGCATGCGCATGGCTGTACTGCCTCAAAATTACCCGGCGGAGGCGCTGAAGCCAGAGGAGCTTACCGTGCTCCAGAACCTCCTCTTGGACGAGGTCTTCAGAGGACAAAACTTCGCGGCGTCCTTTTTGGGGGTGGAGTTTAAGGGAGGTATGCTGCAGGTGGAGTGCAAGGACGAGAGGTCTGCCAACTGGCTGCGGGAGGTTGCACCAAAGATAGGAGGCTGGAAGGGTCCGGCCCTATGCGCGAGGAGGGCGGAGGATTTGCCCGTCATGCACAGCATGACAATGTTCCTCCCAAGAAGCGATGACAAACCGTACGAGTATGCCCTAGGACTGGTGAAGAATCAGAACTTGGGGCTTAGCACTTCATCGTGGCGCGTCGCGAGCAGCAAGATGGAAGAACTAGGTGGAATGAAGGGATGGAGGCTAAACCTGTATATAGACGACGAGTCATACAAATACGTCCGGGCAGAAGGATTCCGCCTGTATTACAGGTTTAGCACGGTGGTTATGCGGCCTCACAGGCCCGTAGCCACCGGGAGCAAGGGAGCAGCAATGCCCGCGAATCAGGTAGGCAGGAGCATCGAAAGGCAGGCCGCGCCACTGGCGGCCCCGGAAGCAGTGCCGATGCAGGTGGACGAGGTGGTGGATCAGCCCGGCGGAAGTGGGACTGTGAGGGCAATGCCAGCAACGACCACCATCGTCCCCGCAGAGGACCACTGCGACCAGGGGGCAGAGCTCCCCTCAACACAGGAACTCCTAGACGGGTTAGGAGACCCATTGGATGGTGGCGAGATATCCGGCGAGGAAGAGGGAGTGCCCTTCTTCGAACCGCTATTATGATGGCCGTCCATATGGAGATTGCCCAGGTGAACCTGCATCACGCGGCGGCAGCTTCAGCTGTAATAACGAGCAGGTTCACGGTAGAGAAGCTGGGCATACTGCTGGTCCAAGAACCTTGGACCCGTAAAGGAGAGGTTAAAGGCCTCAAAACGGAGTCAAATAAGGTAATCTGGGATCTCTCAAGTGAGAGGCCTAGAACTTGCATAGTCGTCAGGAATAATATTGATTTCTTCTGTATTTCAGAGTTCCTGACGCAGGATCTGGTGGCGGTGCAAGCCAGGGACATTGAGGGCAAAGACTTCGTCCTGGCTTCAGCCTACTTCCCAGGGGAGGCATCCACGGCACCTCCAGAGGTGGTGGAACGGCTTGTGGATCACTGTAGCAGACATGGGCTTCCCTTGATTATAGGCTGTGACGCGAACGCCCACCATCTGGAATGGGGCAGCACCAACTGTAACGCAAGGGGTGAGTCTCTTTTAGAATACATAGTAGGTAGTAACTTAGCGATAGAAAATGTTGGGTGTGAGCCCACATTTATAACTATAAATAGGAGGGAGGTGCTGGACATCACCCTGAGTAACGAGCCTGCAAGAGGACTGGTCTCGAGATGGAGAGTTTCGGCGGAGCCCTCCTTGTCGGACCACCGAATTTTAAGGTTCTTGCTAGGGGTAGAGGTCAGGCCCCTCCCCCCTAGGCGTAATCCCCGGAGGGCGAATTGGGGCGCTTTCAGGGATATACTAAAGGAGGAGTTAAGTAGGGGGGGGCGGATAGAGGATAGCACTTCTGGCCTGGGGCTGGAGATAAGGCTATCCGTGATGAATGAGTCTCTGACTAAAGCCTATCACGGTAGTTGCCCCCTGAGCGTGCCCGGGGACAGACGTAACTGCCCCTGGTGGTCCAGGAAACTAGCGGACCTCCGGAAAAAAGTACGAATCCTATTCAACAAGGCGAAACGTACGGGGGTCTGGGCTGAATATAGGAGAAATCTTACTTTATACAACATGGAGATAAGGTCTGCAAAGCAGACCAGCTTCAGGAGATTCTGCGAGAATGTCGCCACTACGCCAGAAGCAGCTAGGCTGCATAAAGCTCTGGCAAGGAGCACAAACGACGTAGAAATAGCAATCAAAAGGAACGATGGGACGTTCACTACCAGTGCAGAGGACAGAGCCACGGAGCTTCTGCGGGCGCACTTCCCGGAGACAGTTCGGGAAGACCAGTGCCCTCCCATGACCGAACACAGGCCATCCCGCGAGGATTGGAGTATAGCCAGACGACTGTTTACGGCGGACTTAATCAAGTGGGCAATGGCCTCGTTTGAGAGATTCAAGTCTCCGGGGGTGGATGGCATCTTCCCGGCGCTGTTACAACAGGGGGAGCAACTCCTATTGCCCCACCTGTTGCGGCTGTTGAGAGAGAGCCTTGCATTGGCGTACATCCCTGAGATATGGAGGACAGCGAAGGTGATCTTCATACCCAAGGTAGGTAGGAAAGACTATTCATTGGCAAAATCGTACAGGCCAATTAGCCTAACATCTTTCCTACTAAAAACCATGGAGAAGATCGTGGACCAGGAAATAAGGATGAATGCGCTGAGGAGAGTACCGCTGCATGCGGCTCAACATGCCTACAGGGCGGGCAGATCAACGAGCACTGCCCTGTATCAGCTGACCTCTGAGATAGAGAGCTCACTAGAGCATGGGGAAGTGATGCTTTGCGCGTTCTTGGATATCGAAGGTGCCTTTGACAACACGTCCCACAAGAGTGTAGCCAGGGCACTGGAGAAAAGGAAAGTGGCAGCACCGGTGCGCAGATGGATACAAGCCGTACTGCGCTCCAGGGTTGCGGAGACCACAGTAGGCGATAGTAGGATACGTCTCGGCACAACTAGAGGCTGCCCACAGGGTGGCGTGTTATCCCCCCTACTATGGAGCCTAGTTGTGGACGACCTGTTAGCACTGCTAACGGACAATGGGATCCGCTCCCAGGGGTATGCGGACGACATTGTGATCATGGCCAAAGGCAAATACGAAGACACTCTATGTGACTTGGTCCAAAGGGGTCTAAACCTAGCAAAGGGGTGGTGTAGGGGAGTTGAATTGAACATCAATCCCTCCAAGACGACCGTGGTCCCGTTTACGAGACGTAGGTCCCTACCCGGTCTTAGGAATCTCTCACTTGGGGGAAGTGAAATAGTGATGGCCAGTAGTGTCAAATACCTGGGCTTGATGCTTGACTCCACTCTGCGGTGGAAGCAGCATTTAAGCCTGACCGTGATCAAGGCGACGAAGGCTTTGATGGTGTGCAATCGACTGGCGGGTAAGTCCTGGGGCTGTAAGCCAAGGATCGTTAGGTGGTTGTACACCATGATAGTGCGACCGATAATCACATATGGGGCGGTGGCATGGGCCTCAATAGCGTCTCAAACTTCTGTTAAGACAAGACTGTTGAAGCTACAGCGTTTAGCCTGTGTCTGTATGACGGGTGCAATGCGAACCTGTCCAACTGCGGCACTGGAGGCTTTGCTGGAACTGACACCGCTTCACTTGGTTATCGGTCAGGCAGCCAAGCACACACTTCTGCAAATAACAGCGGAGGGGTGCGGTTTTGGCAAAGTAATCTCATCCCGGAGGATGGAGATGATAAGCGGCGGCTTGCCATTGGTCCTCCTCCCGAGGGATAGCATTACAAAAACGGTCAACTTCAGGAAAAGATTCAAGGTCACCCTTGGCAGTAAAGACGAATGGGATGATTCCAACTTCGAACTGACGCTGAGGAATAGCACGCTAAGGTGGTACACCGATGGCTCTAAAATGGCTGAGGGAATCGGCGCAGGGATTGTGGGCCCACGCACTAAACTCTCCATACCCATGGGAGAGTTCCCGAGCATTTTTCAAGCGGAAGTCTTCGCAATAAGCCAGTGTATCGATATTAACCTCCATCGCAACTATCGTAATGAGCGAATAGCGATCCTCAGCGATAGTCAAGCGGCGCTAAAGGCGATCTCTTCTTATGAGATCAAATCGCTACTAGTGCAGGAGTGCAGGGAAAGGCTGAACAGCCTTGCAGAACAGAACCAGGTACACCTAATCTGGGTGCCTGGTCACAAAGGAATAGCCGGTAACGAACTGGCAGACGAGCTCGCCCGCTCCGCAGCCTCCACCAAGGTGGTAGGACCCGAACCCTTCATGGGGGTGGGTCCCCATGCCATGAAAGAGCTGCTCCGTAAGGAAGAGGTAGAGGGCAGGGAGCAGCATTGGCACCAAACTCGCGGTATGAGACAGGCCAAGCTGCTAATGGGGGGCTACAACCTGAAAAGGTTCAAAACTGTGATAAACCTCCCAAGGAACAAGCTCAGGTTACTGGTCGCATGGTACACCGGACACTGCAAACTAAACAGGCACCTACACAGCATGGGCCTATCCTCTAGTGCAAGTTGCCGGTTCTGCGATAGGGAGCCTGAAACCCCGGAGCACCTGCTGATCGACTGCACAGCGGTCTGGAGACGCAGGACAAAGGCCCTTGGACTTTCTTGTCCGGATAGGGATCACATTGCCTCACTAGCACCTGACAAGGTGTTGAATTTTATTCATGCGCTGGGGCTGAGTGAGTCAATGTGAGCCAGGAGAGGGCACAATAGACCAAAGGTCGCAGTGCGTTCCTCAACTTTCATTCTAATTCTAATTCTAATGTTATAATTTTATATTTAGGTATAAAGTCGATTTTCTTGTATTTAAACATTTACCAATCGATATCGAAAGGCATCAAATAACTGGTTTAGCATATTTCAGTTAATTAACCTTCTTTATCTTACTGAAGTTTACATAAACCAATAACGGCATAACGGCAGTATATTTATATGAATTCCGTTGTCTTATATTTAGGTATAAAGTCGATTTTGTTGTACATACACATTTAGCAATCGATATCGAAATTCTTCAAATCATTAGTTTAACATATTTAAGTTAGTTAAACTTCTTTACCGTAATGAAGGTGATATAAAGCCATGGCGGCATAACGACAGTGCATTTATAAGAATTCTGTAATCTTATATTTAGGTATAAAGTCGATTTTGTTGTATATACGCCTCTAGCAATCGAATCGAAATGTTTTAAATCATTAGTTTAACATATTTAAGTTAATTAAACTTCTTTAACGTATTGAAGTTGATATAAAGCCATGGCGGCATAACGACAGTGCATTTCGAAGAATTCCGTAATCTAATATTTAGGTATAAAGTCGATTTTCTTGTTTATACACATTTTGCAATCGATATCGAAATGCTTCAAATAACTGGTTTAGCATATTTAAGTTAATTAACCTTCTTTATCTTACTAAAGTTTACGAAAAGCCATAACGACAGTATATTTATATGAATTCCGTTATCTTATATTTAGGTATAAAGTCGATTTTCTTGTACATACACATTTAGCAATCGATATCGAAATGCTTCAAATCATTAGTTTAACATATTTAAGTTAATTAACCTTCTTTAACTAACGGATGTTGGCATAAAGCCATGGCGGTATAACGGCAGTGCATTTAGAAGAATTCCGTAAACTTATATTTAGGTATAAAGTCGATTTTCTTGTATATACACATTTAGCAATCGATAACGAAATGCTTCAAATCATTAGTTTAACATATTTAAGTTAATTAGCCTTCTTTAACGTAATGAAGGTGACATAAAGACATGACGGCATAACGACAGTACATTTGGAAGAATTCCGTAATCTTATGTTTAGGTATAAATTCGATTTTCTTTTACATACACATTTAGCAATCGATATCGAAATGCTTCAAATCATTAGTTTAACAAATTTAAGTTAATTAATCTTCTTTAACGTGTTGAAGTTGATATAAAGCCATGGCGGCATAACGTCAGTACATTTGGAAGAATTCCGTAGTCTTATATTTAGGTATGAAGTCGATTTTCTTTTATATATGCATTAAGCAATCGATATCGAGCTGCTTCAAATAACTGGTTTAACATATTTAAGTTAATAAACCTTCTTTAACGAACTGAAGTTAACATAAAGCCACAACGGTATAACGGCAGTGCATTTGGAAGAATTCCGTATACTTATATTTAGGTATAATGTCGATTTTGTTGTATTTGCACATTTAGCAATCGATATCGAGATGCTTCAAATCATTAGTTTAAAATATTTAAGTTAATTGACCTTATTTTTCTTACTGAAGTTTACGTAAAGCCGTAACGGTATAACGGCAGTGCATTTGGAAGAATTCCCTAATCTTATATTTAGGTATAAAGTCCATTTTGTTGTATATACACATTAGCAATCGATATCGAGATGGTTCAACTCATTAGTTTAACATATTTAAGTAAATAAAGCTTCTTTAATGATCTGAAGTTGGCTTAAAGCCATGGCGGGATAACGGCAGTGCATTTAGAAGAATTCCGTTATCTTATAATTAGGTATATGGTCGATTTTCTTGTATATACACATTTAGCAATCGATAACTAAATGCTTCAAATCATTAGTTTAACATATTTAAGTTAACTTACCTTCTTTAACGTATTGAAGTTGATATAAAGTCATAGCGGCATAACGGCAGTGCATTTGGAAGAACTCCCTAATCTTATATTTAGGTATAAAGTGGATTTTCTTGTATTTACACATTTAACAATATATATCGAAATGCTTCAAATAACTGGTTTAGCATATTTAAGTTAATAAACCTTCTTTAACGAACTGAAGTTAACATAAAGCCACAACGGTATAACGACAGTGCATTTGGAAGAATTCCGTATACTTATATTTAGGTATAATGTCGATTTTCTTGTATATGCACATTTAGCATTCGATATCGAGATGGTTCAAGACATTAGTTTAACATATTTAAGTTAATTAACCTTATTTTTCTTACTGAAGTGTACATAAAGCCGTAACGGTATAACGGCAGTGCATTTGGAAAAACTCCGTAATCTTATATTTAGGTATAAAGTCGATTTTCTTGTATTTACACATTTAACAATATATATCGAAATGCTTCAAACAACTGGTTTAGCATATTTAAGTTTTAAATTTAAACCCTTTTTTATCTTAATGAAGTTTACATAAAACCATAACGGCATAACGTAATCTTATATTTAGGTATAAAGTCGATTTTGTTGCACATACACATTTTGCAATCGATATCGAAATGCTTCAAATCATTAGTTTAACATATTTAAGTTAATTAACCTTCTTTAACGTTTCTTTAAGTTGACATAAAGCCATAACGGCATAACGACAGTACATTTATATGAATTCCGTTATCTTATATTTAGGTATAAAGTCGATTTTGTTGTATATATGCATTAAGCAATCGATATCGAAATGCTTCAAATAACTGGTTTAACATATTTAAGTTAATTAACCTTCTTTTTAAAGTATTGAAGTTGATATAAAGCCAGACGGCATAACGGCAGTACATTTAGGGAAAAATTCCGTATCTTATATTTAGGTATAAAGTCGATTTTCTGGTATATACATTAAACAATCGATATCGAAATGCTTCAAATCATGGTTTAACATATTTAATTAATAAACCTTCTTTAACGACTGAAGTTAACATAAAGCCAACGGTATAACGGCAGTGCATTTGGAAGAATTCCGTAATCTTATATTTAGGTATAAAGTCGATTTTCTTGTATTATACACATTTAGCAATTCGATATCGAAATGCTTCAAACCATTAGTTTAACATATTTAAGTTAATTAACCTTCTTTATCATATGAAGTTACATAAAGCCAACGGTATAACGGCAGTGCATTTGGAAGAACTCCGTAATCTTATATTTAGGTATAAAGTCGATTTTCTTGTATTTACACATTTAACAATATATATCGAAATGCTTCAAACAACTGGTTTAGCATATTTAAGTTAATTAACCTTCTTTATCTTAATGAAGTTTACATAAAACCATAACGGCATAACGTAATCTTATATTTAGGTATAAAGTCGATTTTGTTGCACATACACATTTAGCAATCGATATCGAAATGCTTCAAATCATTAGTTTAACATATTTAAGTTAATTAAACTTCTTTAACGTATTGAAGTTGATATAAAGCCATGGCGGCATAACGACAGTGCATTTAGAAGAATTCCGTAATCTAATATTTAGGTATAAAGTCGATTTTCTTTTATATATGCATTAAGCAATCGATATCGAGCTGCTTCAAATAACTGGTTTAACATATTTAAGTTAATAAACCTTCTTTAACGAACTGAAGTTAACATAAAGCCACAACGGTATAACGGCAGTGCATTTGGAAGAATTCCGTATACTTATATTTAGGTATAAAGTCGATTTTGTTGTATATACACATTTAGCATTCGATATCGAGATGGTTTAACTCATTAGTTTAACATATCTAAGTTAATTAACCTTATTTTTCATACTGAAGTGTACATAAAGCCGTAACGGTATAACGGCAGTGCATTTGGAAGAACTCCGTAATCTTATATTTAGGTATAAAGTCGATTTTCTTGTATTTACACATTTAACAATATATATCGAAATGCTTCAAACAACTGGTTTAGCATATTTAAGTTAATTAACCTTCTTTATCTTAATGAAGTTTACATAAAACCATAACGGCATAACGTAATCTTATATTTAGGTATAAAGTCGATTTTGTTGCACATACACATTTAGCAATCGATATCGAAATGCTTCAAATCATTAGTTTAACATATTTAAGTTAATTAAACTTCTTTAACGTATTGAAGTTGATATAAAGCCATGGCGGCATAACGACAGTGCATTTAGAAGAATTCCGTAATCTAATATTTAGGTATAAAGTCGATTTTCTTGTATATACACATTTTGCAATCGATATCGAAATGCTTCAAATAACTGGTTTAGCATAGTTAAGTTAATTAACCTTTTTTATCTTACTGAAGTTTACATAAGGCCAAAACGGCAGTATATTTATATGAATTCCGTTATCTTATATTTAGGTATAAAGTCGATTTTGTTGCACATACACATTTAGCAATCGATATCGAAATGCTTCAAATCATTAGTTTAATATATTTAAGTTAATTAACCTTCTTTAACTAACGGATGTTGGCATAAAGCCATGGCGGCATAACGGCAGTGCATTTAGAAGAATTCCGTAATCTTATATTTAGGTATAAAGTCGATTTCCTTGTATATACACATTTAGCAATCGATAACGAAATGTTTCAAATCATATGTTTAACATATTTAAGTAAATTAACCTTCTTTAACGTATTGAAGTTGATATAAAGCCATGGCGGCATAACGACAGTACATTTGGAAGAATTCCGCAGTCTTATATTTAGGTATAAAGTCAATTTTCTTGTATATACACATTTAGCAATCGATATCGAAATGCTTCAGATCATTCGTTTAACATATTTAAGTTAATAAACCTTCTTTAACGATCTGAAGTTGGCATATAGCCATGGCGGCATAACGGCAGTGCATGTAGAAGAATTCCGTAATCTTATATTTAGGTATAAAGTCGATTTTCTTGTATATACACATTTAGCTATCGATATCGAAATGCTTCAAATCATTCGTTTAACATATTTATGTTAATAAACCTTCTTTAACGATCTGAAGTTGGCATATAGCCATGGCGGCATAACGGCAGTGCATGTAGAAGAATTCAGTAATCTTATATTTAGGTATAAAGTCGATTTTCTTGTATATACACATTTAGCTATCGATATCGAAATGCTTCATACTATTAGTTTAACATATTAAGTTAATAAACGCTTTTTAGCTTACTGAAGTCTACATAAAGCCTTAACGGTATAACGGCAGTGCATTTAGAAGAATTCCAAAATGTTATATTTTTATATTTAGGTACAAAGTCGATTTTCTTGTATTTACACATTTAGCAATCGATATCGAAATGCTTCAAATAACTGGTTTAGCATATTTAAGTTAATTAACCTTCTTTATCTTACTGAAGTTTACATAAAGCCATAACGGCAGTATATTTATATGAATTCCGTTATCTTATATTTAGGTATAAAGGCGATTTTGTTGCACATACACATTTAGCAATCGATATCGAAATGCTTCAAATCATTAGTTTAACATATTTAAGTTAATTAACCTTCTTTAACTAACAGATGTTGGCATAAAGCCATGGCGGCATAACGGCAGTGCATTTAGAAGAATTTCGTAATCTTATATTTAGGTATAAAGTCGATTTTCTAGTATGTATGCATTAAGCAATTGATGTCGAAATGCTTCAAATAACTGGTTTAGCATATTTAAGTTAATTAACCTTCTTTATCTTACTGAAGTTAACATAAAGCCATAACGGCAGTATATTTATATGAATTCCGTTATCTTATATTTAGGTATAAAGTCGATTTCGTTGCACATACACATTTAGCAATCGATATCGAAATGCTTCAAATCATTAGTTTAACATATTTAAGTTAATTAACCTTCTTTAACTAACGGATGTTGGCATAAAGCCATGGCGGCATAACGGCAGTGCATTTAGAAGAATTCCGTAATCTTATATTTAGGTATAAAGTCGATTTTCTTGTATATACACATTTAGCAATCGATAACGAAATGCTTCAAATCATTATTTTAACATATTTAAGTTAATTAGCCTTCTTTAACGTAACGAAGGTGACATAAAGACATGGCGGCATAACGACAGTACATTTGGAAGAATTCCGTAATCTTTGGTTTAGGTACGAATTCGATTTTCTTGTACATACACCATTAGCAAGCGATATCGAAATGCTTCAAATCATTAGTTTAACAAATTTAAGTTAATTAATCTTCTTTAACGTATTGAAGTTGATATAAAGCCATGGCGGCATAACGACAGTCCATTTGGAAGAATTCCGTTGTCTTATATTTAGGTATAAAGTCGATTTTGTTTTATATATGCATTAAGCAATCGATATCGAAATGCTTCAAATAACTGGTTTAACATATTTAAGTTAATAAACATTCTTTAACGAACTGAAGTTAACATAAAGCCATAACGGTATAACGGCAGTGCATTTGGAAGAATTCCGTATACTTATATTTAGGTATAATGTCGATTTTGTTGTATTTGCACATTTAGCAATCGATATCGAGATGCTTCAAATCATTAGTTTAAAATAATTAAGTTAGTTGACCTTATTTTTCTTACTGAAGTTTACGTAAAGCCATAACGGTATAACGGCAGTGCATTTGGAAGAATTCCGTAATCTTTTATTTAGGTATAAAGTCGATTTTGTTGTATATACACATTAGCAATCGATATCGAGATGGTTCAACTCATAAGTTTAACATATTTAAGTTAACAAACCTTCTTTAACGATCTGAAGTTGGCTTAAAGCCATGGTGGAATAACGGTAGTGCATTTAGAAGAATTCCGTAATCTTATATTTAGGTATAAAGTCGACTTTCTTGTATATGCACATTTAGCAATCGATAACGAAATGCTTCAAATCATTAGTTTAACATATTTAAGTTAATTAACCTTCTTTAACGTATTGAAGTTGATATAAAGTCATAGCGGCATAACGGCAGTGCATTTAGAAGAATTCCGTAATCTTATAACGGGTGATTTTTTAAGAGCTTGATAACTTTTTAAAAAAAAAAAACGCATAAAATTTGCAAAATCTCATCGGTTCTTTATTTGAAACGTTAGATTGGTTCATGACATTTACTTTTTGAAGATAATTTCATTTAAATGTTGACCGCGGCTGCGTCTTAGGTGGTCCATTCGGAAAGTCCAATTTTGGGCAACTTTTTCGAGCATTTCGGCCGGAATAGCCCGAATTTCTTCGGAAATGTTGTCTTCCAAAGCTGGAATAGTTGCTGGCTTATTTCTGTAGACTTTAGACTTGACGTAGCCCCACAAAAAATAGTCTAAAGGCGTTAAATCGCATGATCTTGGTGGCCAACTTACGGGTCCATTTCTTGAGATGAATTGTTGTCCGAAGTTTTCCCTCAAAATGGCAATAGAATCGCGAGCTGTGTGGCATGTAGCGCCATCTTGTTGAAACCACATGTCAACCAAGTTCAGTTCTTCCATTTTTGGCAACAAAAAGTTTGTTAGCATCGAACGATAGCGATCGCCATTCACCGTAACGTTGCGTCCAACAGCATCTTTGAAAAAATACGGTCCAATGATTCCACCAGCGTACAAACCACACCAAACAGTGCATTTTTCGGGATGCATGGGCAGTTCTTGAACGGCTTCTGGTTGCTCTTCACCCCAAATGCGGCAATTTTGCTTATTTACGTAGCCATTCAACCAGAAATGAGCCTCATCGCTCATCGGACACGGACGCGAAACACATTTCGAACCGAACACTGATTTTGGTAATAAAATTCAATGATTTGCAAGCGTTGCTCGTTAGTAAGTCTATTCATGATGAAATGTCAAAGCATACTGAGCATCTTTCTCTTTGACACCATGTCTGACATCCCACGTGATCTGTCAAATACTACTGCATGAAAATCCTAACCTCAAAAAAATCACCCGTTATTTAGGTATAAAGTCGATTTTGTTGTATATACACATTAGCAATCGATATCGAGATGGATGGATTCAACTCATTAGTTTAACATATTTAAGTTAATTAACCTTATTTTTCTTACTGAAGTGTACATAAAGCCATAACGGTATAACGGCAGTGCATTTGGAAGAACTCCGTAATCTTATATTTAGGTATAAAGTCGATTTTCTTGTATTTACACATTTAACAATATATACCGAAATGCTTCAAATAACTGGTTCACACATAAAGCATTGGTTAGATAATTTAAAGCGTTCTAAGGAAAATCTTCACTCTTTCTTCTACTTCTATCAGGGGCTTGGCAATAGTCATATTTTTGTTTCAACTTTGCTAACAATCTAGCGGCTAAACTATTGGAACGAGGTGGGTCAAAATTAAAGCATTGGTTAGATAATTTAAAGAGCTCTCAGGAAAGTCCCCAATTTTTCTTCTACTCCTACCAGGGGCTTGGCTATAGTCATATTTTTGTTTCAACTGTGATAACGCTCCGAGGCTAAACTATTGGAACGAGGTGGGTCGAACATAAAGCATTGGCTAGTTAATTTACAGAGCTTTCGGGAAAGTCTTCAATCTTAATTCTACTCCTATCAGGGGCTTGGCAATAGTCACATTTTTGTTTCAACTTTGCTAACGCTCTAGCGGCTAAACTATTGAAACGAGGTGAGTGAAACATAAAGCATTGGTTAGATAATTTAAAGAGCTCTCAGGCAAATCTTCAATCTTTCTTCTACTCCTACTCGGCTCGGCAATAGTCACATTTTTGTTTCAACTATGCTAACGCTCTAGCGGCTAAACTATTGGAACGAGGTGGGTCAAACATAAAGCGTTGGTTAGATAATTTAAAAAGCTCTCAGGAAGGTCTTCAATCTTTATTCTACTCCTATCAGGGGGTTGGTAATAGTCACATTTTTGTTTCAACTTTGCTAACGCTCTAGCGGCTAAACTATTAGAACGAGGTGGGTCAAACATAAAGCATTGTTTAGATAATTTAAAGAGCTCTCAGGAAAGTCTTCAATTTTTCTTCTACTACTACCAGGAGCTCGGCAATAGTCACATTTTTGTTTCAACGTCGCTAACGCTCTATCGGCTAAACTATTGGAAAGAGGTGGGTCAAACATAAAGCGTTGGTTAGATAATTTATAGCGCTCTTAGGAAAATCTTCACTCTTTCTTCTACTCCTATCAGGGGCTTGGCAATAGTCACATTTTGGTTTCAACTTTGCTAACGCTCTAGCGGCTAACCTATTAGAACGAGGTGAGTCACACATAAAGCATTGGTAAGATAATTTGAAGAGCTCTCAGGAAAGTCTTCAATCTTTCTTCTACTCCTATGAGGGGCTTGGTCACAATTTTGTTTCAACTTTGCTAACGCTCTAGCGGCTAAACTATTGGAACGAGGAGGGTCAAACATAAAGCATTGGTTAGATAATTTAAAGAGCTCTCAGGAAAGTCTTCAATCTTTATTCTACTCCTATCAGGGGCTCGGCAATTGTCACATTTTTGTTTCACTTTTGATAACGCTCTAGCGGCTAAAATATTAGAACGAGGTGAGTCACACATAAAGCATTGGTTAGATAATTTAAAGAGCTCTCAGGAAAGTCTTCAATCTTTCTTCTATTCCTACCAGGGGCTCGGCAATAGTCACAATTTTGTTTCAACTTTGCTAACGCTCTAGCGGCTAAACTATTGGAACGAGGTGGGTCAAACATAAAGCATTGGTTAGATAATTTAACTCTCAGGAAAGTCTTCAATCTTTCTTCTACTCCTACCAGGGGCTTGATAATAGTCACATTTTTGTTTCAACTTTGCTAACGCTCAAGCGGCTAAACTATTAGGACGAGGTGGGTCGAACATAAAGCATTGGTTAAATAATTTAAAGATCTCTCAGGAAAGTCTTCAATCTTTATTCTACTCCTATCAGGGGCTTGGAAATAGTCACATTTTTGTTTTACTTTTGATAATGCTCTAGCGGGTAAACAATTTAAGCAAGGTGAGTCAAACATAAAGCATTGGTTAGATAATTTAAAGAGCTCTCAGGAAAGACTTCAATCTTTCTTCTACTCCTATGAGGGGCTTGGTCACAATTTGGTTTCAACTTTGCTAACGCTCTAGCGGCTAAACTGTTGGAACGCGGTGGGTCAAACATAAAGCATTTGTTAGATAATTTAAAGAGCTCTCAAGAAAGTCTTCAATCTTTCCTCTACTCCTATCAGGGGCTTGGTATAAGTCACATTTTTACTTCAACTTTGCTAACGCTCTAGCGGCTAAACTATTAAAACGAGGTGGGTCATACATAAAGCATTGGTTAGATAATTTAAAGAGCTCTCAGGAAAGTCTTCAATCTTTCTTCTACTCCTATCAGGGGCTTGGAAATAGTCTTATTTTTGTTTCATATTTATTAATGCTCTAGCGGGTAAACTATTTAAACGAGGTGAGTCAAACATAAAGCATAGGTTAGATAATTTAAAGAGCTCTCAGGAAAGTCTTCACTCTTTCTTCTACTCCTATGAGGGGCTTGGTCACAATTTTGTTTCAACTTTGCTAACGCTCTAGCGGCTAAACTATTGGAATGCGGTGGGTCAAACATAAAGCTCTCAGGAAAGTCTTCAATCTTTCTTCTACTCCTATCAGGGGCTTGGAAATAGTCACATTTTTGTTTCACTTTTATTAATGCTCTAGCGGGTAAACTATTTAAACGAGGTGAGTGAAACATAAAGCATTGGTTAGATAATTTAAAGCGCTCTTAGGAAAATCTTCACTCTTTCTTCTACTCCTACCAGGGGCTCGGCAATAGTCACATTTTTGTTTCAACTTTGCTAACGCTCTAGCGGCTAAACTATTGGAACGAGGTGGGTCAAACATAAAGCGTTAATTAGATAATTTAAAGAGCTCTCAGGAAAGTCTTCAATTTTTATTCTACTCCTATCAGGGGCTTGGTAATAGTCACATTTTTTTTCAACTTTGCTAATGCTCTAGCGGCTAAACTATTGGAACGAGGTGGGTCAAACGTAAAGCAGTGGTTAGATAATTTAAAGAGCTTTCAGGAAAGTCTTCAATCTTTCTTCTACTCTTATCAGGGGCTTGGCAATAGTCCCCTTTTTGGTTTCAACTTTGCTAACGCTCTAGCGGCTAAACTATTAGAACGAGGTGGGTCAAACATAAGGCATTGTTTAGATAATTTAAAGAGCTCTCAGGAAAGTCTTCAATTTTTCTTCTACTCCTACCAGGAGCTCGGCAATAGTCACATTTTTGTTTCAACGTCGCTAACGCTCTATCGGCTAAACTATTGGAACGAGGTGGGTCAAACATAAGGCGTTGGTTAGATAATTTAAAGAGCTCTCAGGAAAGTCTTCAATCTTTCTTCTACTCCTACCAGGGGCTCGGCAATAGTCACATTTTTGTTTCAACTTTGCTAACGCTCTAGCGGCTAAACTATTGGAACGAGGTGGGTCAAACATAAAGCATTGGTTAGATAATTTAACTCTCAGGAAAGTCTTCAATCTTTCTTCTACTCCTACCAGGGGCTTGGTAATAGTCACATTTTTGTTTCAACTTTGCTAACGCTCAAGCGGCTAAACTATTAGAACGAGGTGGGTCAAACATAAAGCATTGGTTAAATAAATTAAAGAGCTTTCAGGAAAGTCTTCAATCTTTATTCTACTCCTATCAGGGGCTTGGAAATAGTCACATTTTTGTTTTACTTTTGATAATGCTCTAGCGGGTAAACTATTTAAGCGAGGTGAGTCTAACATAAAGCATTGGTTAGATAATTTAAAGAGCTCTCAGGAAAGTCTTCAATCTTTCTTCTACTCCTATGAGGGGCTTGGCCACAACGCGGTGGGTCAAACATAAAGCTCTCAGGAAAGTCTTCAATCTTTCTTCTACTCCTATCAGGGGCTTGGAAATAGTCAAATTTTTGTTTCACTTTTATTAATGCTCTAGCGGGTAAACTATTTAAACGAGGTGAGTGAAGCATAAAGCATTGGTTAGATAATTTAAAGAGCTCTCAGGAAAATCTTCAATCTTTCTTCTACTCCTACCAGGGGCTCGCCAATAGTCACATTTTTGTTTCAACTTTGCTAACGCTCTAGCGGCTGAACTATTGGAACGAGGTGGGTCAAACATAAAGCGTTAATTAGATAATTTAAAGAGCTCTCAGGAAAGTCTTCAATCTTTATTCTACACATTTTTCACATTTTTTTTCAACTTTGCAAACGCTCTAGCGGCTAAACTATTGGAACGAGGTGGGTCAAACGTAAAGCATTGGTTAGATAATTTAAAGAGCTTTCAGGAAAGTCTTCAATCTTTCTTTTACTCTTATCAGGGGCTTGGCAATAGTCCCCTTTTTGGTTTCAACTTTGCTAACGCTCTAGCGGCTAAACTTTTGTACGAGGTGAGTCAAACAAAAGCGTTGATTAGATAATTTAAAGTGCTCTCAGGAAAGTCTTCAATCTTTGTTCTACTACTATCAGGGGCTTGGAAATAGTCACATTTTTGTTTCACTTTTGATAACGCTCTAGCGGGTAAACTATTTGAACGAGGTGAGTCAAACATAAAGCATTGGTTAGGTAATTTAAAGAGCTCTCAGGAAAGTAGTTAATTTGTCTTTTGCATCTACCAGGGGCTTGGCAATAGTCACACATTTAGCAAGCGATATCGAAATGCTTCAAATCATTAGTTTAACAAATTTAAATTAATTAATCTTCTTTAACGTATTGAAGTTGATATAAAGCCATGGCGGCATAACGACAGTACATTTGGAAGAATTCCGTAGTCTTATATTTAGGTATAAAGTCGATTTTGTTTTATATATGCATTAAGCAATCGATATCGTAATGCTTCAAATAACTGGTTTAACATATTTAAGTTAATAAACATTCTTTAACGAACTGAAGTTAACATAAAGCCATAACGGTATAACGGCAGTGCATTTGGAAGAATTCCGTATACTTATATTTAGGTATAATGTCGATTTTGTTGTATTTGCACATTTAGCAATCGGTATCGAGATGCTTCAAATCATTAGTTTAAAATATTTAAGTTAGTTGACCTTATTTTTCTTACTGAAGTTTACGTAAAGCCATAACGGTATAACGGCAGTGCATTTGGAAGAATTCCGTAATCTTATTATTAGGTATAAAGTCGATTTTGTTGTATATACACATTAGCAATCGATATCGAGATGGTTCAACTCATTAGTTTAACATATTTAAGTTAATTAACCTTATTTTTCTTACTGAAGTGTACATACAGCCATAACGGTATAACGGCAGTGCATTTGGAAGAACTCCGTAATCTTATATTTAGGTATAAAGTCGATTTTCTTGTATATACACATTTAACAATATATATCGAAATGCTTCAAATAACTGGTTCACACATAAAGCATTGGTTAGATAATTTAAAGCGTTCTAAGGAAAATCTTGACTCTTTCTTCTACTTCTATCAGGGGCTTGGCAATAGTCATATTTTTGTTTCAACTTTGCTAACAATCTAGCGGCTAAACTATTGGAACGAGGTGGGTCAAAATTAAAGCATTGGTTAGATAATTTAAAGAGCTCTCAGGAAAGTCCCCAATTTTTCTTCTGCTCCTACCATGGGCTTGGCTATAGTCACATTTTTGTTTCAAATTTGATAACGCTCTGAGGCTAAACTATTGGAACGAGGTGGGTCGAACATAAAGCATTGGTTAGTTAATTTAAAGAGCTCTCGGGAAAGTCTTCAATCTTAATTCTACTCCTACCAGGAGCCTGACAATAGTCAAATTTTTGTTTCAACTTTGCTAACGCTATAGTGGCTAAACTATTGGAACGAGGTGGGTCAAACATAAAGCGTTGGTTAGATAATTTAAAGCGCTCTTAGGAAAATCTTCACTCTTTCTTCTACTCCTATCAGGGGCTTGGCAATAGTCACATTTTTGTTTCAACTTTGCTAACGCTCTAGTGGCTAAACTTTTGAAACGAGGTGAGTGAAACATAAAGCATTGGTTAGATAATTTAAAGAGCTCTCAGGCAAATCTTCAATCTTTCTTCTACTCCTACCCGGCTCGGCAATAGTCACATTTTTGTTTCAACTTTGCTAACGCTCTAGCGGCTAAACTATTGGAACGAGATGGGTCAAACATAAAGCGTTGGTTAGATAATTTAAAGAGCTCTCAGGAAGGTCTTCAATCTTTATTCTACTCCTATCAGGGGGTTGGTAATAGTCACATTTTTGTTTCAACTTTGCTAACGCTCTAGCGGCTAAGCTATTAGAAAGAGGTGGGTCAAACATAAAGCATTGTTTAGCTAATTTAAAGTGCTCTCAGGAAAGTCTTCAATTTCTCTTCTACTCCTACCAGGGGCTCGGCAATAGTCACATATTTGTTTCAACGTCACTAACGCTCTATCGGCTAAACTATTAGAACGAGGTGGGTCAAACATAAAGCGTTGGTTAGATAATTTAAAGCGCTCATAGGAAAATCTTCACTCTTTCTTCTACTCCTATCAGGGGCTTGGCAATAGTCACATTTTGGTTTCAACTTTGCTAACGCTCTAGCGGCTAACCTATTGGAACGCGGTGGGTCAAACATAAAGCATTTGTTAGATAATTTAAAGAGCTCTCAAGAAAGTCTTCAATCTTTCCTCTACTCCTATCAGGGGCTTGGTAATAGTCACATTTTTGTTTCAACTTTGCTAACGCTCTAGCGGCTAAACTGTTAAAACGAGGTGGGTCATACATAAAGCATTGGTTAGATAATTTAAAGAGCTCTCAGGAAAGTCTTCAATCTTTATTCTACTCCTATCAGGGGCTTGGAAATAGTCACATTTTTGTTTCACTTTTATTAATGCTCTAGCGGGTAAAGTATTTAAACGAGGTGAGTCAAACATAAAGCGTTGGTTAGATAATTTAAAGTGCTCTCAAGAAAGTCTTCAATCTTTTTTCTACTCCTACCAGGGGCTCGGCAATAGTCACATTTTTGTTTCAACTTTGCTAACGCTCTAGCGGCTAAACTATTGGAACGAAGTGGGTCTCAGGAAAGTCTTTAATCTTTATTCTACTCCTATCAGGGGCTTGGAAATAGTCACATTTCTGTTTCACTTTTATTAATGCTCTAGCGGGTAAACTATTTAAACGAGGTGAGTCAAACATAAAGCATTGGTTAGATAATTTAAAGAGCAATCAGGAAATTCTTCAATTTTTCTTCTACTCCTACCAGGGGCTCGGCAATAGTCACATTTTTGTTTCAACTTTGCTAACGCTCTAGCGGCCAAACTATTGGAACGAGGTGGGACAAACGTAAAGCATTAATTAGATAATTCAAAGAGCTCTTTGGAAAATCTTCAATCTTTCTTCTACTCCTACCAGGGGCTTAGCAATAGTCACGTTTTTGTTTCACTTTTGATAACGCTCTAGTGGCTAAACTGTTGAAACGAGGTGGGTCAAACATAAAGCATTGGTTAGATAATTTAAAGAGCTCTAAGGAAAGTCTTCAATCTTTCTTTCTACTCCTATCAGGGGCTTGGAAATAGTCACATTTTTGTTTCACTTTTGAAAATGCTCTAGCGGGTAAACTATATAAACGAGGTGAGTCAAACATAAAGCATTGGTTAGATAATTTAAAGAGCTCTCAGGAAAATCTTCAATCTTTCTTCTACTCCTATCAGGGGCTTGGTCACAATTTTGTTTCAACTTTGCTAACGCTCTAGCGGCTAAACTATTGGAACGCTGTGGGTCAAACATAAAGCATTGGTTAGATAACTTAAAGCGCTCTTAGGAAAATCTTCACTCTTTCTTCTACTCCTATCAGGGGCTTGGCAATAGTCACATTTTGGTTTCAACTTTGCTAACGCTCTAGCGGCTAACCTATTGGAACGCGGTGGGTCAAACATAAAGCATTTGTTAGATAATTTAAAGAGCTCTCAAGAAAGTCTTCAACCTTTCCTCTACTCCTATCAGGGGCTTGGTAATAGTCACATTTTTGTTTCAACTTTGCTAACGCTCTAGCGGCTAAACTATTAAAACGAGGTGGGTCATACATAAAGCATTGGTTAGATAATTTAAAGCGCTCTTAGGAAAATCTTCACTCTTTCTTCTACTCCTATCAGGGGCTTGGCAATAGTCACATTTTTGTTTCAACTTTGCTAACGCTCTAGTGGCTAAACAATTGAAACGAGGTGGGTCGAACATAAAGCATTGGTGAGATAATTTAAAGAGCTCTCAGGAAAGTCATCAATCTTTCTTCTACTCCTATGAGGGGCTTGGTCACAATTTTGTTTCAACTTTGCTAACGCTCTAGCGGCTAAACTATTGAAACGCGGTGGGTCAAACATAAAGCATTGGTTAGATAATTTAAAGGGCTCTGAGGAAAGTCCCCAATTTTTCTTCTATTCCTATCAGATGCTTGGAAATAGTCACATTTTTGTTTCAACTTTGATAACGCTCTGAGGCTTAACTATTAGAACGAGGTGAGTCACACATAAAGCATTGGTTAGATAATTTAAAGCGCTCTTAGGAAAATCTTCACTCTTTCTTCTACTCCTATCAGGGTTTCAACTTTGCTAACGCTCTAGCGGCTAAACTATTAGAACGAGGTGGGTCAAACATAAAGCATTGGTAAGATAATTTAAAGAGCTCTCAGGAAAGTCTTCAATCTTTATTCTACTCCTATCAGGGGCTCGGCAATAGTCATATTTTTGTTTCACTTTTGATAACGCTCTAGCGGCTAACCTATTAGAACGAGGTGAGTCACACATAAAGCATTGGTTAGATAATTACCTATGAGGGGCTTGGTCACAATTTTGTTTCAACTTTGCTAACGCTCTAGCGGCTAAACTATTGGAACGCGGAGGGGCTCCTATCAGGGGCTCGGCAATTGTCACATTTTTGTTTCACTTTTGATAACGCTCTAGCGGCTAAACTATTAGAACGAGGTGAGTCACACATAAAGCATTGGTTAGATAATTTAAAGAGCTCTCAGGAAAGTCTTCAATCTTTCTTCTACTCCTACCAGGGGCTCGGCAATAGTCACATTTTTGATTCAACTTTGCTAACGCTCTAGCGGCTAAACTATTGGAACGAGGTGGGTCAAGCATAAAGCATTGGTTAGATAATTTAACTCTCAGGAAAGTCTTCAATCTTTCTTCTACTCCTACCAGGGGCTTGGTAATAGTCACATTTTTGTTTCAACTTTGCTAACGCTAAACTATTAGAACGAGGTGGGTCAAACATAAAGCATTGGATAATAATTTAAAGAGCTCTCAGGAAAGTCTTCAATCTTTCTTCTACTCCTATCAGGGGCTTGGAAATAGTCACATTTTTGTTTCACTTTTATTAATGCTCTAGCGGGTAAACTATTTAAACGAGGTGAGTCAAACATAAAACATTGGTTAGATAATTTAAAGATCTCTCAGGAAAGTCTTCAATCTTTCTTCTACTCCTATGAGGGGCTTGCTTACAATTTTGTTTCAACTTTGCTAACGCTCTAGCGGCTAAACCATTGGAACGCGGTGGGTCAAACATAAAGCTCTCAGGAAAGTCTTCAATCTTTCTTCTACTCCTATCAGGGGCTTGGAAAGAGTCACCCACCTCGTTCCAATAGTTTAGCTGCTAGATTGTTAGCAAAGTTGAAACAAAAATATGACTATTGCCAAGCCCCTGATAGAAGTAGAAGAAAGAGTCAAGATTTTCCTTAGAACGCTTTAAATTATCTAACCAATGCTTTATGTGTGAACCAGTTATTTGAAGCATTTCGATATATATTGTTAAATGTGTAAATACAAGAAAATCGACTTTATACCTAACTATAAGATTACGGAGTTCTTCCAAAGGCACTGCCGTTATACCGTTATGGCTTTATGTACACTTCAGTAAGAAAAATAAGGTTAATTAACTTAAATATGTTAAACTAATGAGTTGAACCATCTCGATATCGATTGCTAATGTGTATATACAACAAAATCGACTTTGTACCTAAATATAATATTACGGAATTCTTCTAAATGCACTGCCGTTATGCCGCTATGACTTTATATCAACTTCAATACGTTAAAGAATGTTAATTAACTTAAAAATGTTAACCTAATGATTTGAGGCATTTCGTTATCGATTGCTAAATGTGCATATACTAGAAAATCGACTTTATACCTAAATATAAGATTACGGAATTCTTCTAAATGCACTGCCGTTATGCCGCCATGGCCTTAAGCCAACTTCAGATCGTTAAAGAAGGTTTATTAACTTAAATATGTTAAACTTATGAGTTGAACCATCTCGATATCGATTGCTAATGTGTATATACAACAAAATCGACTTTATACCTAAATATAAGATTACGGAATTCTTCCAAATGCACTGCCGTTATACCGTTATGGCTTTACGTAAACTTCAGTAAGAAAAAAAAGGTCAACTAACTTAAATATTTTAAACTAATGATTTGAAGCATCTCGATATCGATTGCTGAATGCGCAAATACAACAAAATCGACATTATACCTAAATATAAGTATACGGCATTCTTCCAAATGCACTGCCGTTATAACGTTATGGCTTTATGTTAACTTCAGTTCGTTAAAGAATGTTTATTAACTTAAATATGTTAAGCCAGTTATTTAAAGCATTTCGATATCGATTGCTTAATGCATATATAAAACAAAATCGACTTTATACCTAAATATAAGACTACGGAATTCTTCCAAATGTACTGTCGTTATGCCGCCATGTCTTTATGTCACCTTCATTACGTTAAAGAAGGCTAATTAACTTAAATATGTTAAACTAATGATTTGAAGTATTTCGTTATCGATTGCTAAATGTGTTTATACAAGAAAATCGACTTTATACCTAAATATAAGATTACGGAATTCTTCTAAATGCACTGCCGTTATGCCGCCTTGGCTTTATGCCAACATCCGTTAGTTAAAGAAGGTTAATTAACTTAAATATGTTAAACTAATGATTTGAAGCATTTCGATATCGATTGCTAAATGTGTATGTGCAACAAAATCGACTTTATACCTAAATATAAGATAACGGAATTCATATAAATATACTGCCTTTATGGCTTTATGTAAACTTCAGTAAGATAAAGAAGGTTAGTTAACTTAAATATGCTAAACCAGTTATTTGAAGCATTTCGATATCGATTGCTAAATGTGTAAATACAAGAAAATCGACTTTGTACCTAAATATAAAAATATAACATTACGGAATTCTTCTAAATGCACTGTCATTATACCGCTAAGGCTTTATGTAGACTTCAGTAAGCTTAAAAGCGTTTATTAACTTAATATGTTAAACTAATAGTATGAAGCATTTCGATATCGATAGCTAAATGTGTATATACAAGAAAATCGACTTTATACCTAAATATAAGATTACGGAATTCTTCTACATGCACTGCCGTTATGCCGCCATGGCTATATGCCAACTTCAGATCGTTAAAGAAGGTTTATTAACTTAAATATGTTAAACGAATGATTTGAGGCATTTTGATGTCGATTGCTAAATGTGTATATACAAGAAAATTGACTTTATACCTAAATATAAGACTGCGGAATTCTTCCAAATGTACTGTCGTTATGCCGCCATGGCTTTATATCAACTTCAATACGTTAAAGAAGGTTAATTAACTTAAATATGTTAAACATATGATTTGAAACATTTCGTTATCGATTGCTAAATGTGTATATACAAGAAAATCGACTTTATACCTAAATATAAGATTACGGAATTCTTCTAAATGCACTGCCGTTATGCCGCCATGGCTTTATGCCAACATCTGTTAGTTAAAGAAGGTTAATTAACTTAAATATGTTAAACTAATGATTTGAAGCATTTCGATACCGATTGCTAAATGTGTATGTGCAACAAAATCGACTTTATACCTAAATATAAGATAACGGAATTCATATAAATATACTGCCGTTATGGCCTTATGTAAACTTCAGTAAGATAAAAAAGGTTAATTAACTTAAATATGCTATACCAGTTATTTGAAGCATTTCGATATCGATTGCAAAATGTGTATATACAAGAAAATCGACTTTATACCTAAATATTAGATTACGGAATTCTTCTGAATGCACTGTCGTTATGCCGCCATGGCTTTATATCAACTTCAATACGTTAAAGAAGTTTAATTAACTTAAATATGTTAAACTAATGATTTGAAGCATTTCGTTATAGATTGCTAAATGTGTATGTACAACAAAATCGACTTTATACCTAAATATAAGATAACGGAATTCATATAAATATACTGCCGTTATGGCTTCATGTTAACAGCAGTAAGATAAAGAAGGTTAATTAACTTAAATATGCAAAACCAGTTATTTGAAGCATTTCGACATCGATTGCTTAATGCATATATACCAAAAAAACGACTTAAAACCAAAATATAAGACTACGGAATTCTTCTAAATGTGCTGTCGTTATGCCGCCATGGCTTTATATCAACTTCAATACGTTAAAGAAGGTTAATTTACTTAAATATGTTAAACTAATGATTTGGGGCATTTCGATATCGAGTGCCGAATGTGTATGTACAACAAAATCGACTTTATACCTAAATTTAAGATAACGGAATTCATATAAATATACTGCCCTTATGCCGTTATGGCTTTATGTAAACTTCGGTAAGATAAAGAAGGTTAATTAACTTAAATATGCTAAACCAGTTGTTCGAAGCATTTCGATATATATTGTTAAATGTGTAAATACAAGAAAATCGACTTTATACCTAAATATAAGATTACGGAATTCTTCTACATGCACTGCCGTTATGCCGCCATGGCTATATGCCAACTTCAGATCGTTAAAGAAGGTTTGTTAACATAAATATGTTAAACGAATGATTTGAAGCATTTCGATATCGATAGCTAAATGTGTATATACAAGAAAATCGACTTTATACCTAAATATAAGATTACGGAATTCTTCTACATGCACTGCCGTTATGTTGCCATGGCTATATGCCAAATTCAGATCGTTAAAGAAGGTTTATTAACTTAAATATGTTAAACTAATGATTTGAAGATTTTCGATATCGATTGCTAAATGTGTAAATACAAGAAAATTGACTTTATACCTAAATATAAGACTGCGGAATTCTTAAAAATGTACTGTCGTTATGCCGCCATGGCTTTATACCAACTTCAATACGTTAAAGAAGGTTAACTAACTTAATAATGTTAAACATATGATTTGAAGCATTTCGACATCGATTGCTAAATGCTTATATACAACAAAATGACTTTATACCTAAATATAAGATTATGGAACTGTTTTACCTGCACTGTCGTTATGCCGCCATGGCTTTATATCACCTTCATTACGTTAAAGATGGTTAATTAACTTAAATATGTTAAACTAATGATTTGAACCATCTCGATATCGATTGCTAATGTGTATATACAACAAAATCGACTTTATACCTAAATATAAGATTACGGAATTCTTCCAAATGCACTGCCGTTATACCGTTATGGCTTTACGTAAACTTCAGTAAGAAAAATAAGTTCAATTATCTTAAATATTTTAAACTAATGATTTGAAGCATCTCGATATCGATTGCTAAATATGCAAATACAACAAAATCGACATTATACCTAAATATATGCATACGGAATTCTTCCAAATGCACTGCCGTTATACCGTTGTGGCTTTATGTTTACTTCAGTTCGTTAAAGAAGGTTTATTAACTTAAATATGTTAAACCAGTTATTTGAAGCATTTCGATATCGATTGCTTAATACATATATACAAGAAAATCGACTTTATACCTAAATATAAGATTACGGAATTCTTCTACATGCACTGTCGTTATGGTGCCATTGCGTTATATCACCTTCAATAAGTTAAAGAAGATTAATTAACTTAAATTTGTTAAACTAATGATTTGAAGCATTTCGATATCGCTTGCTAAATGTGTATATAAAAGAAAATCGAATTTATACCTAAACATAAGATTACGGAATTCTTCCAAATGTACTGTCGTTATGCCGCTATGTCCTTATGTCACCTTCATTACGTTAAAGAAGGCTCATTAACTTAAATATGTTAAACTAATGATTTGAAGCATTTCGTTATCGATTGCTAATGCGTATATACAACAAAATCGACTTTTTACCTAAATATAAGATTACGGAATTCTTCTAAATGCACTGCCGTTATGCAGCCATGACTTTATATCAACTTCAATACGTTAAAGAAGGTTAATTAACTTAGGTATGTTAAACTAATGATTTGAAGCATTTCGATATCGATTGCTAAATGTGTATATACAAGAAAATCGACTTTATACCTAAATATAAGATAACGGAATTCTTCTAAATGCACTGCCGTTATGCCGCCATGGCTTTAAGCCAACTTCAGATCGTTAAAGAAGGTTTATTAACTTAAATATGTTAAACTTATGAGTTGAACCATCTCGATATCGATTGCTAATGTGTATATACAACAAAATGGACTTTATACCTAAATATAAGATTACGGAATTCTTCCAAATGCACTGCCGTTATACCGTTATGGCTTTACGTAAACTTCAGTAAGAAAAATAAGGTTAATTAACTTAAATATTTTAAACTAATGATTGGAAGCATCTCGATATCGATTGCTAAATGTGAAATTCAACAAAATCGACATTATACCTAAATATAAGTATACGGAATTCTTCCAAATGCACTGCCGTTATACCGTTATGGCTTTATGTTAACTTCAGTTCGTTAAAGAAGGTTTATTAACTTAAATATGTTCAACCAGTTATTTGCAGCATTTCGATATCAATTGCGAAATGTATATATACAAGACAATCGACTTTATACCTAAATATAAGACTACGGACTTCTTCCAAACGTACTGTCGTTATGCCGTCATGGCTTTATATCAACTTCAGTACGTTAAAGAAGGTTAATTAACTGAAATTTGTTAAACTAATAATTTGAAGCATTTCGATATCGCTTGCTAAATGTGTATGTAAAAGAAAATCGAATTTATACCTAAACACAAGATTACGGAATTCTTCCAAATGTACTGTCGTTATGCCGTCATGACTTTATGTCACCTTCATTACGTTAAAGAAGACTAATTAACTTAAATATGTTAAACTTATGATTTGAAGCATTTCGATATCGATGGCTAAATGTGAATATACAAGAAAAGCGACTTTATACATAAATATAAGATTGCGGAACTCTTCTAAATGCACTGCCGTTATGCCTCCATGGCTTTATGCCAACTTCCGTTCGTTAAAGAAGGTTAATTAACTTAAATATGTTAAACTAATGATTTGAAGCATTTCGATATCGATTGCTAAATGTGTATGTACAACAAAATCGACTTTATACCTAAATATAAGATAACGGAATTCATATAAATATACTGCCGTTATGCCGTTATGGCTTTATGTAAACTTTAGCAAGATAAAGGAGGTTTATTAACTTAAATATGTTAAACCAGTTATCTGAAGCATTTCGATATCGATTGCGAAATGTACATATACAAGAAAATCGATTTTATATATAAAATTATAACATTACGGAATTCTTCTAAATTCACTGCCGTTATACCGTTAAGGCTTTATGTAGACTTCAGTATGCTAAAAAATGTTTATTAACTTAATATGTTAAACTAATGATTTGAAGCATTTCGATATCGATAGCTAAATGTGTATATACAAGAAAATCGACTTTATACCTAAATATAAGATAACGGAATTCTTCTAAATGCACTGCCGTTATGCCGCCATGGCTTTAAGCCAACTTCCGTTCGTTAAAGAAGGTTTATTAACTTAAATATGTTAAACCAGTTATTTGAAGCATTTCGATATCGATTGCTAAATGTGTATATACAAGAAAATCGACTTTATACATATTGTCGTTATGCTGCCATGGCTTTACATCAACTTCAATGCGTCAAAGAAGGTTAATTAACTTAAATATGTTAAACTAATGATTTGAAGCATGTCGATATCGATTGCTAAATGCGTATGTACAACAAAATCGACTTTATACCTAAATATAAGATTACGGAATTCTTCTAAATGCACTGTCGTTATGCCGCCATGGCTTTATATCACCTTCATTACGTTAAAGAAGGTTAACTAAATTAAATATGTTAAACGAATGATATGACGCATTTCGACATCGATAGCTTAATGTGTATATACAAGAAAATCGACTTTTTACCTAAATATAAGATTACGGAATTCTTCCAAATGCACTGCCGTTATGCCGCCATGGCCTTAAGCCAACTTCAGTTCGTTAAAGAAGGTTTATTAACGTAAATATGTTAAACCAGTTATTTGAAGCATTTCGACATCGATTGCTTAATGCATATATACCAGAAAATCGACTTTATACCTAAATATAAGACTACGGAATTCTTCCAAATGTACTGTCGTTATGCCGCCATGGCTTTATATCAACTTCAATACGTTAAAGAGGGTTAATTAACTTAAATATGTTAAACTAATGATTTGAAGCATTTCGATATCGAGTGTTGAATGTGTATGTACAACAAAATCGACTTTATACCTAAATATAAGATAACGGAATTCATATAAATATACTGCCGTTATGCCGTTATGGCTTTATGTAAGCTTCAGTAGGATAAAGAAGGTTAATTAACTTAAATATGCTAAACCAGTTATTTGAAGCATTTCGATATCGATTGCTAAATGTGTAAATACAAGAAAATCGACTTTGTACATAAATATAAAATTATAACATTACGGAATTCTTCTAAATGCACTGCCGTTATACCGTTAAGGCTTTATGTAGACTTCAGTAAGCTAAAAAGGGTTTATTAGCTTAATATGTTAAACTAATGATATGAAGCATTTCGATATCGATAGCTAAATGTGTATATACAAGAAAATCGACTTTATACCTCAATATAAGATTACGGAATTCTTCTACATGCACTGCCGTTATGCCGCCATGGCTATATGCCAACTTCAGATCGTTAAAGAAGGTTTATTAACATTAATATGTTAAACGAATGATTTGAAGCATTTCGATATCGATTGCTAAAAAAAATTGACTTTATACCTAAATATAAGACTACGGAATTCTTCCAAATGTACTGTCGTTATGCCGCCATGGCTTTATATCAACTTCAATACGTTAAAGAAGGTTAATTAACTTAAATATGTTAAACTAATGAT
>JAPZAG010000531.1:0-37986 GCA_027475135.1 Bactrocera correcta
AAACGAATTAAGAAGGAAATTTAGGCAAGGACTTGATTTAAATTAGCAAAGTTTCTTGAACAATTGTTGCTACTGCGCAGAGTGTAGTATTCGTTGTCTTTGCAGTGGCAGAAAATATCAAGGATTGTAACAAGAATGCGTAGTAATGTGAGGTCGAGCATAGAGTCTCGTTGAAGTAGAAGTGAAAGCAAGAAGTTGTATCTGAAAACTTAATTTTCTATTTTCTGTTTTTTTTTGTGTATCTTATGTCAAGCCTTCTTGAAATTTAAGCGCAATTAAACGGCATGAGGTCACAAGTACTTAGTCATACGTATACTTGTGCGATCATAAATATCTCCTTCTTCTGAAAGTTTAAGCAAAACAAAAAAATATAATTGGTCCGAGCTTAGGTGGGCTAAGCAAAAGGGAAGTGAATAATATTGTAGAAGTCATCTCAAGGCGCCTATCCTTAAGATCTCTTTATAGATATATCAAATAGCTACTACGTATTTACATCCAATATACATATAATGTGTATATGGGCGAGTTTTGAAAAAGGGAATTTAAACTCCTTTTTTGTTGCACCTTATGTGAACATCTATGATTGTTACAATCGAAAATGTAAAAAGAACATTTGGAAAAAGGTAATGCAAAAAATAACATTGCAATCACAATATCTTGTACTGCAGTCAGTAGAAACTCACATACCATGAAAACCTAGTTTAATAATAACAATGAAATGAAATGAAATTTTCGAAAAAAATCACTTTAACTAAACTTGAGCTGGACGCACATATAAAATGGGAATTTTTTCGTTGCTCAGGATGAATGAAGTTTAATCTTCATTTAACAGTTTAAAAGTACGCGAAGACTACAGAGTTATGACAGAAGACGCGGTTTTCAGGGTATTTCACTTTTCTTCTACGCTGCTCTTCTACTCGTCGAAAAAATTTTTCAAAGTTAAAATCTCCATACTTCTGTCCTAATCAGTATTCTTGAATACTAAACATTATTACGTCTGATTTTAAGCGCAGAAACTCCTTTTTTATTCATTTGCATTTAAATGTTTTTTTTTCTAATATAATATTATCGATTCAAGATTGTTTCACTAGTATTAAGGGCAACGTCCGGTATGTTTTACGTGGGTACCTGCTGACGACAGCCTTACTCCACGGCGCTCAAAAGCACAGCGGATCAAATCAATGCGTTGATCAGCACCCTGAGAATGCTAAGCATTTTCAGTACCAATTGGCAATGTGGAATGGACACATTAACCACCTTGGTAGGGTTCGAGGCCCATCTAAAACCTCTGCCGTGCTTTGGGTCCGGCCCCCGGTTGCAATGCAACTCCACATTCAACTGACAAGGTCAGTTCTTCCCGCGATTTGGATTTCAACCACAACCACCACGATACTCCCCGAGGGGCCAGTCCGCATGAGCAGGTTGGAGTTACTTCCAAGGGCTCCTTCTCCCCGTGGTACCAGAATTATGTCTCCGGTCAGACCTCATAGCCGAAACTACTACCAGTTGAGCTTCCATACTGCTCTGGGCTGGTGGCCAGGGGTTGGACCCCATACACACATCACTTACACACACCAATCATACAAAAAACTAAAACCCTAATTTCCAGCTAACCGCCTTCGCCGCTTAAATATTTCACGCGCAAACAGCCCGAACTGTTCGGTATTCCGACTAGTGGAGATCCCACCACTAACATCTAATCGTCCATCAGTCCAGCTAATCCCCATACCACCCAGATCCCTAATGTCCGAGTACATCGGGCACTCCGCAATTAAATGCGACCAACTCTCTGACCCCGCCCCACAAAAACACCCCGACGTATCCGAAAGGTGACTCTGATGCAAAAATGCATTCAGAGGCCCATGCCCCGTAAGCAGGAAACCCAGACTCAGACAAAATCTGAAGTCTGGGTTATCCTCAACGAATCCAACGTCCCGAATGTACTCGTACGTTACTCGGCCGTTAGGACTATTGTCCCAACGTTCTTGCCACCTACACCTAACCCTATCATCTAGAAGCCTCTTGCTCCCCAGATATCCCTCCCTCTCCACATCATCGTCGGAAATCCGTTCCGCAGCAATGACACACTCAAGCCCCTTCTTAACCTGAATGCAACAGTACGCTGTATGACAATCAGGTCAAGAGGGGGTGCACCTAATAGCACCTGCATCGCATCCGTTGAGACGGTGCGACATACAGGCAAGCAAGCAAGCATCAGACAACGCTGTATTGAGAGGAGTTTTTGAGACCCCAAGACAGTCGTGGCTGCCTGCCACCATACAGGGGCTCCATATGTGGCACAGGCCACAAACAAGCCACGATATATGGTGCGGACAGCACGACGTCCGAGACCCCAATCGCTCCTCAAAATACGTCGTATTTTGCCTACGGTTGCCTGCAGTCGCTCCTTCACTTTCACCAAGTGTGGAGTAAAACACATCCTTTCACTCATGGTCACCCCAGATACTTGACTTGCGTCACATATCTGATGCTGACCCCATTCACACGGACAATCGGTGGACGAGCCGGTGACAATCTACCTTTCAGCAGCATTGCCACCGTTTTGTCCATCGATATGTCAACCCCCACACCTAAACCCCAAGAATTAACGATCTCTAAGAGATCTCCTCCCGCCCGCTCTAACTCAGACCTGAAGCGACCTTCAACAATAAGAAGAAGGTCGTCCGCATACGCACAACACTTACAGAGTGGCTCGAGCTGCCCAAGCAGAGTGTCCATCATAAGGTTCCAAATATATGGACCACAGATGGAACCCTGCGGGCAGCCCCGAACAACTCCGATCTCCACACTTCCATTCATGCCGACAAGAGAGGCCTTTCTGTCCGAAAAATAACTCCTCCAAAGAGTAACTTCCGGACAGCCAAGCTCCTCCAGTCGTTGTACCACTCGATCCCAGCTTACGCCCCCTTGAAGTCAACCAATATGCCAAGGACATATTTGTTGACATTCTCCCTAACGACATTCTGAACGAAAAACCACGCATCCTCTACACTGCGTCCTTTCCTGAATCCAAACTGCCTATCCGACCACATACCCCGCCTTAGCTCCTGAAGCCGTTCCACCATGACTCTTTCCAGCACTTTTCCAAGTACTGGAAGGAGACTGATGCCCCAATAAGATCGAGGATCGCTCCTGACCTTATCAGGGGACTTCAGGAGAGGAACAACCCTGGCACTTTTTCACTCGCGTGGAAAATATCCCTCACAGACGCACTTATTATAAATGGCCTCCAGGTATTCCGGAATGAACTTCCATAAGCTTTTACACATCTCTCCGTTCAAACCATCAAAACCTGAGGACCGTTTAGACCTAACCAGGACAAAGGCGTACCCCAACTCCCCATCTTCTAATGGAGGGACAGGCACCTCTTGTGCTTGAGGTACCTGCACTTCCGACCTAGGAAAGAACGCCCCTAACAGAACCCCTGCACACTCTCTCCACGACGATAACATAGTGTCACCGACGCGAAGAGAGGTGACATCCTCCCTCCTACGACCCCTGCAGATCCCATAGACCTGGCCCCAGGGGTCGTTCCTATTTTCCCTTACAAAGCTCCTCCACTCATCTTCTTTGGTTTTCACCAACATCTCCTTGTATTCCCTATCCGCACAACTAAACTCATACCTAAGCTGGGACAGCCTATCAGAATTGCACCGCCGAGCGTGTTGAAACTTACGCCTCAACCGCCTGACAGTCCTCCTCTTCAAGGTTAACTCATGCGTCCACCATTTAATTCTACTAACTTTAGAACACTCATACCTACCAAAGACACTATCATTCACTCCCCATTCTACCTCATATAGACGAGCGATTTGCTCATCAACCCCCAACTCCTCAAACTCTCTAAGCGGTATACTGAATACCGCTTCCCTAACCGAGAGTCCATATTGGTTCCAGTCAGTACCAGAGGTACGTCATCGCCGCAATGGACTCTCATAAGGTGAGGGAGGGGATCGAGGGGTAACCACAATTTGAAGCAAATTATGGTCACTCAATCCCCACCCTCCCCTAACCTCCCAACTAACACTAAAAGCCCTACTTGCTGCCTCGTTCATAAGCGTCACGTCAATGTCGCTCACGCCCCCAGGCCCATCGAACGTATACCACTCGCTCGGCTCATTCAAAATGTGGAGGCTATTAGCCACTACCCATTCGCTTAATGCCTCGCCTCGACTGTGGCTTTGGTATCTAGACGAATGCCGGGATACCATACTAAACCACATCGAGGACGAGGCATTCGCATCCAACCCTAGGATAAATGGGTTACTACTCGCAAGTAGTATTAGCTTATCCATGTAGCCCAGGTAGGGCTCTAGGGGCTCGCTATATTTACAATAAATACTAGCGACAAACATCCTACCGAACTCCCCTTCTACAGCTACACATATACCCAGTTGTGAAGAATCCACAACTACGCAATCGTAGCGTGGGTTATTCACAACTATTGCAGCGTTAGCTCTAAGGTCAGTGAAGACCTTAAAACCCCCAGGAAGACCCCGAACCACACCATTGGTGGCGTAGGGCTCCTGGAGTAAAGCAATACTGCACCCATCCTCAGCCATACAACCCCCCAACTCACACATTACGGCATAAGAGCCCTGACAGTTGAGCTGGATAATCCCCCCCATCAGTGTCTGGCGAGGGCGCGCTCAACGATGCCACAATAGATAGGGCAGACAGCTGACATCATCAGATGCCCAGCTGGCCTCCCTTAAACTCACAGTTGCGACAATGCGGTGCATTGACGCAACTGGCAGCTTTGTGGCCTTCCTGTCCGCACCTCCGACAGACATCAGACGTAGCCCTACACTCACGCAACCTGTGGTCAAATCCCATACAGCCGAAGCATCCGGCGACGGGGCTATCTGGTCGCACCCTGAAGGAAAACCACTTTATGTAGCACCGACCTGCCTCCAAAAGGGCGGACATCAATTTGTCCGTACCCTCAAGGACGACATTGGTGCTACCGTCAGCGGCCACCTTCCAGGGACGACTGACCATCCTCACGTCAGTCCTCTGGGATGCCGGGCTGAAGTCCTGGAGGTTCAGCCGAAGTATTAAGGGCAGACCGATTGTTAAGATTGCAATGATATACTTACTCCATATGACCAACCGATTACGGTTAAGCTGCACTAAGTTTTTTTCTTTTAGCCATATATCACATGGTAAAATAGTCCACGCCTACTTCTCACATAACACAATTTTAAGTTCCATTTGATTATCTCACTTTACGGTAGTGTGTAAATGGATTAAATCGGATAAAAACCCCGCTCACTCTCTCTATATAAAGGTAATGTTACAAACTACTAAAAGTGAGATAAATCTGTAACTAAGTACGTCAGAACCAGGATAAAAATTGTACGAAATGCGTGACACCGCCCACTTTTAAATGAAATAAGTTATCTCGAGACTCACCCTACCAATTTCAGCCATGTTTGGTACAACATACTACTGTGCCCAAAAAATAAGGATAAGGATTTGAATTTAAACTGTGCGCGTCGAAGGATTTGAGCAATTATTTTTTTTTTTTAAGTTGCTGTCAGTCACATTTATGTCTAATTTCATGTAAAAATATTCATTAGTGAGATAAGTGTCGTTTTGTGAGCTGCGAAAAGTGAGTTATTCGTTTTTTGAATTTACATTAAATTTTGTTTACGGAATCAATTTTCTCATCTATGCTTACGACCCCGAAACACCGATCAATCGAGCGAATATCATGCAAAAAGAGAGCCGAGCCCAAAAAAATCGCGCCAAAGTCGCCCAAAAATCAAGGTCATGTTGACTGTTTTCTTTGATTATCGTGGTGTTGTGAATTATGAATTCCTTCCAACCTGTCAAACAGTCAAAAAGGAATATTATTTGAATGTTATGCGTCGTTTGCGTAACGCTATACGCCTAAAAAGGCCGGAATTGTGGAAAGACAATTATTGGTTTTTACACCACGATAATGCACCATCCCATACTGCCCTCGTAATTCGTGGTCATTTCGCCAAAAACACAACCCATATCATTCCGCAACCACCGTATTCACCTGATCTGGCGCCGTGCGACTTCTGGCTGTTCACCAAGCTCAAAAGACCGCTCCGAGAACACCCTTTTTATATGATAGAGGAGATTCAAGCCGCAGCGAAGACGGAACTGAAGGCCATCCCGGAAAGTGACTACAACCAGTGTTTTGAAGATTGGAAAATACGTTGGCATAAGTGCATTGCATTGGGAGGGGATTACTTTGAAGGTAATGAAATTGATTTGGAAGAATAAATAAAGAATTTTCAAAATAAATACAATGTCACCTTTTTTTGGGCACAGTAGTATTCCACTGAAATTTGTACGCTACAGTATGGTAATGGGAATAATGGCACAATCTAATATAAAGCAATTTGAAACTATGTGTGCCACAAAAGGGTGGAATCAGGTTAATACTTCCCTTATCATAATAAAATTGAGAGATCGTGTTTTTCTGACAACGGTTTATATTTGTGCTTTTAAAGTGTAAATTCAGACGAAAACACGCCCTATACCCCATATTACTCATAGACCTTATGTAGATACTTCACAGGCTTTAAGCCTTACAAGTTAAAAGTTTATAATATGTTATGTTAGACCTGAACTTAGTCCTTCTTTACTTGTTATAACTTGTGTTCTTTTACAATCAGATGCTTTACTCGGAGTTTGAATGTATTTTCTCCATTTCTTGCAACTTTGTAGTGTCTACAGCATTCTTTCATAGATACTTAATATTTATAATATATTTGTTGCTGTTTATTATACCCGAGAGAGACATGTAGTAATACCATATGAGCAATGCAGTATTTTGCTGCTAACAATACTATGATGTTTCATTGTGGTATTTATATAAACACAGCTGAAAAAAAGGTAACAAACTTTGCTAAAAGCTTTTACATAAAAGCTCTTCGAAATATTCTGTCAAAATGACTTAAAAAATTTATTATTCAAATGGAAAACAAAATATTTTTCACATTTTTTCTTCCGGAAAAACAGAAAATGCCTCATTTTATGTGAGGATTTTAAAGAGACTTTAACTAAATAGCTTTTTTGCGATAAAAAATAGATTAACTTTACAGTATTTGAAATAATTGTACTTATTTTCTCCATAACACACACCTACATATTTATTGTTTACATTTTTTTTTAATATTTAATGCCTATGAAACAAAGGTAGTATTTGAGTTTACTACATTGCCGTGTGTGTCAGCAACGAAATAAACAGAATACCATTATACCTTTACTATAGTATTGTTACTACCTGTCTGTCTCAGGTATTAAAGCGTTAGGATTATTATTGTTTCTGCCTTTTTTTCTTACTAATGTTTATAAAGATTCTCATTACATATGTATATATGTATTCGCTTTCTCTTTTTTTTTCGTTGTTATTGTCTTACTACAACCTATTATTCAGTTAATGTTTTGATTGTCAGCAAACATAAAATTATGATGAGTATGATGTAGTGTGAAAGAGGGACTGCAATAAAAAATACCCTTTTGGGGATTTTCTTCATTATTACATATTTTATTTCTTATCGATCTGATAACACATAATTTATGAGTTGTTAAAGCTTTAACAACTCTAGTTTGTCTTGAAAAGGACTGTAAATTTAAATTTATGAAAAAGAATATTTAGTGAATATTTTTGTATGGAGATGAACAGAATCAGAGAGCTGAAATTTGAAAGGAAAGTAGCAATTTTTTGTACATGTTACAAAAATAAATACAAATCATTCAGAAAATATATATTGGCCTTTTGCAGAAAGATGCGAGATTATTTCACTTTAAAGTACTAAGTCAACAGTAAACTGCTTCCTCATTATTGATATAATGAATATGAATTGGTTTGATTACAAAACGTTTTAAATTTATTGTCAGAAAATAATAGAAATACTATAATTTGAAACAACTTCAGAATTAAAAGTAAAAAAGTTGAAAAATTAACAAACAGAAAGCGTATTACCACAATGGGAAATAAAAATAATTTTATGGTACGAAGTAAGACCAAAAATATTCACCAAAACTAAGCATTGCATAAATTTTGATTCGTGTGTTTCCAAGATTTCCATGAGTTTCAAAGTAGAGACCAAAACTGAAGTAAGAAAATACTTTAAATGCAAAGATGCAGAATAATAAGAAGAGCAGAAAATGAATAGGTATGCTGCTGCAGCGAGACTCCCACCAACATTAGAGAGCGAAGTTGGGGATAAAGATAGATGGAAAAATCGTAGTACAAGGAATAATAGAGGAATGTGATAAGTATCTGCTTTGCTGTCATTACTCAGATCACATAAAAGTTTTATGATTCATTCTTTCCTCTGCAATCACAAAATTGAATAATTACCAAAATGTAAAAAAACGGTTTTATTTCATTGCCATTTTCTTTATTAAATGTTCAAACAAATGTAACATTCACATGACCGCTTTATAAACGTGTTTAGGGAGTTACCTGGGTTTACGGATTTAAAATTTTTTTATTATCTTGTTAAATTCTCCAATATCTCAAGAATATTGCCCTAAATTTTCAAATTGATTCGATAATAGTTTCAGAGATACAGTCTTGGGAAATTGTACGCTCGAGGCTAGCCAGGCTAAGTGTCGTTTTTCCGTTTTTCTCGAAGATGCCTTTTTGAAGATATCTCTAGAACTATTCAACCGATCTTTATGGCGTTATACAGGTCTTTGATGTACATTTCTTAAACACTTTCACGAAGGATTTTTTTCGATTACATTCCAAAAAAAATATCACAAAGTTCTCACTGAAAATTTCCTTTTTTTTTTGTAAAAATGTCTATCAAAAATCATATTTTCAGTTATTTTCTTCGTTCAAGTTCTAAGTTAAGATTTTAACAAAAACACGTATTTTTTCACTTTCGATGATCCTGTAAGGAGTTATCCTGCCAACGCGGGAGTAAATTCATATACTTATGAATGGTTAAAAAATATATGTTTTCTTTTGCAGAATATGCTCTTTATTCTAGAAACTCACATACTTAATGAACATGATTTCGTGTAATACTATGGGTTATATATTATTTGTTAAGCTGATAACATATTCATGTTTTGAGGCTTAGGTCTAAAGTCTAATTTTATTATTTGTTGTAAACAAGTGCTTATCATGCGGCCTATGCATGTCTTGTATTCGGGTATGTTGTGGTACGAGTTCAAAGTCTTGTGTTTGATACTCTTGTTTATTTGATTAGGACAGAACTGGCTTTATCAGCGTTTCTCACATACTTGTGTATAAGTGTCGTTGATACCGGTATTAACTCGGGCGTATCTTTTTTCCGGAGGGTCATCAAAAAATATTTAGTAATAAAGCATACGCCTTATATTCGATGGAACTAAAATTTCGATAGCGAGACATTAGAGTTAGGGAGAAGGTAAAAAAAGTTTATTTATAACATTTTCAAACCTTTTGACCTTTTGATTCAATTTATTTTTTTACAACCCTCATATTTTATTTATATCATTTTGTCTTTACTCCAAAATTTTATGTCAACTAAGCATATATCTTTAATAACGTGTCCCTTGGTAGCACTTAGAATACACAAGCATACGGGAATGGAAAGAAAAACATAACACTTATAATCGTTGTACTTATATATGCAATATAATACAGGAAGAAAAAAACGTATATACATACGCCTTTACATACTTACAGACTTAGTAAATAAATGGGTCTACGGCAGGAAAAGTAATAGCATTATGTAAAGTAAACACTAAAATTTCAATTTTTACAAGAAAGTATACGAAGGTAAATTAAAGGTAGTAAAACGTGAAAAAAGAGTTTAAAGCTTATTTATATGCAACCAAGCAGTAAGACATAAAAACGTTCGATTTTTTCACAGAGTTCATGTGCGAAAACATAGTTGACCCTTCAGTCCAAGTAACTATTTGTGTTAATGGAAATAATATTTTAAGAGCCGTTCAAGTTTGTCCATACCCATAAGTATCGGTTGGTCACTGCAACGAATTAGAAGTAAGAGGAATCGAATGGAAGAGTCAATTTTGAAAACAAATTGTGGAAAAAGCACATTAAACGGTATTTTTGAAAAAAAAAAATATTTTTTTGGATTTTGAAATTTTTTTTTGAATTTTGAAAATATTTTTATCAGAAAGCTGAGATTTTTTACATAAAATTGGATAATATAAAAACTTGTTTCACTCAATTTTGAGGTCGTTAAAAAATAAAAGAAATAGTCATTTTTTTGTTTGATCTCAATTTGAATTGCGCGCCAAAAAACAATGGAGCAACTTTGACCACTAAAAAGTTAACAAATATTCTTATTTTGGTCTATATTATGATATTCTAAAGTTTGGTCAAAATCGGAGAACCACGGGTACAAAACCATGTCGCCAATTGATGGAATAGCCTATATATATAAATGATCAAGATTTAGCTGAATTTCGAGTCGCTTACTGTCTTGTCGTCCGTCCATCTATTCGAGCGATAAATTGGGTAAATATTGAGATAGCTTGCTGAAACTTGGTTTATATGTTAATTGGCATCCAAGCAGTTAGTAGTGTGAACGGGCGGGATCGGACCATTGCTACGCCTACAATAATCGAAATCTTATAGGATTCTATAAAGAAGCTCCATAGTAAGGTATAAGATTGTTATTTAGTGGAATGGATTACATTACGGAAAGCATCTATGGCTGAAAAAATTTGTACAACTTGGCGTTGCCTCGCCTCTCAGTTGGTTTAATTTACATATTCCCTTAATCTTAAAGCCATAAAATTAAAATTTGGTAGGGGAAAATTTTTTTGGCATTCTTTCTCCCGGGATGAAAACGAATGAATTTTAGTTATAACCCCTCCCACTCGCCATATAACGATTTTGTTAGAAACTAAATAACGAGTCCCACAATGCCCACTTTTAAGTGAAAGCCCATATCTCGTACAAATTTTAATTTCATATGATTCTTTCACTTTTCAATCTTCAACTCACTAATAAAGTAACAAAAGATAAATTTGGAAATAAATTTGCAAAAATAATGCCACAGAGGTAAATCATTTGAAGTTTAAAAATTATCCAAATCGGACCATAACTGCTCAAGCCCCCATTTACCGAATATGTGAACTCCAGTACCTATAATTGAAATTCAGAGGAAACCCTTTTCTGTTAATAGTGTGCATGTATGACAAAAATGGATTCAAGCGGTTCAATAATTCTCTTTGCCTCCATACACCGCTTATATAGTAGATATTTCCAAACTTCCGGCTAACTTTATTATATAATTTATCGCCCAATATGTCAGCAGCCCTAATAAAACTGTACAGGAGTATTTTCATAATAATGGCGCATCTTTTTGCCTTCATAAAACCAATATCAGAATTTTCAAACAACCAGTTGACTTTATTCGGTATATGTATATTGAGAATGGTATGTGAGGTACCTCAATGAAACTCTATGTTTATCTCCATTTGTTTTCACATAATAATATAGAACAGTTTTTGAGTAAAAAGACTTACGTTGGGTTAGATTATAGTGTCAGATGGCTAAATAAGCAATAAAATTTCAATTTTCCGCCATAAAGTTGGCAAAAGGTAAAGAAAGCGCATTAATCAAAGTAAGTTTAGGTAAAACACATGTTCTAAGCTATAAAAAAGCCATCAAAACGTTTGATTCAAAAAAAAAAAGCGAATCAAAGCATACTCACACACAAATACAGCAGGCAAATTTTTAAACTAAAGAAATTATATGTAAATTTCCGAGACCTACATAATATGTTTGTGAGTGTGTTTCATTCGTTAAAAGCCAAACGGAAGCAAGGCGTAAAATTTGCAGATTAAGGAATCGCTTTATTTGTCGCAAATATAATGTAATCGTGTGAGGGTATCAATATTATTTATATGTACGAGTATGTTTCTCTCCTGTAAACCTTTAGAACTCACTCTCGTTGGATTTTTACTCTAAATGCAAAAATGTACTATACATTAATAGCCTTCGATATTAAAAGTAGATTAAGTGACAATTGCAAGATAATTAATACGTGTAGCATTAGGTTAAGTTTCGCATGAATATAAATACATAGCATTTGCTTAACATTGCCCGCGATGCGAGGCATTGCAGAAAAATCATGTGTTTATATCATATCATATTATTATATCATTATATATATCATAATTTTAAAGGATAATACATGTAGGATGGGGTCATGTGTAGAAGTTCACGCAAGTGAGGAAAGTTTTCTGATCGCCATTCACTTGGGAGTGGCCAGAAACGATTCTTTTACATATGACTCAAGCAGCTCACGACTTCCGGTCTTTGACCAAGTATCCTCTGGGTAGCCTAAAAACATCCGTTTGAAGGCGAGCTAAAGTGAGAAGGCGAAACACCCCTGCATAGGGTTGTGCGCTGGGTTTGGGACCCGCCACGTAAAAAAACACCCCCAATGAAAAAGCACAAACAGCCTCGGATGAGAGCCCCCCCTTTTGATGATGACCATGGCAAACGAAATAAGGACTATGATTTGAGGGCATGCACCTGGAATGTCCGGTCCCTTAATTGGGAAGGTGCCGCTGCCCAGCTGGTAGATGTCCTCGTAAAGATAAAGGCTGACATCACCGCCGTCCAAGAAATGCGATGGACGGGACAAGGACAGAGACGAGTAGGTCCTTGTGACATTTACTACAGTGGCCATATAAAGGAGCGCAAGTTTGGTGTTGGATTCGTGGTGGGAGAGAGACTCCGTCGCCGAGTACTATCATTCACTCCGGAGAATGAACGTCTAGCCACAATCCGCATCAAAGCAAGGTTCCTCAACATATCGCTGATTTGCGCCCACGCCCCGACGGAAAAGAAGGACGATGTGACCAAAGATGCTTTTTATGAGTGCTTGGAGCGCACTTATGAGAGATGCCCCCGCCACGATGTCAAAATCGTGCTTGGCGACTTCAATGCCAGGGTGGGCAAAGAAGGTATCTTTGGCACTACGGAAAGCAAGAGATGGCATGTGTTATTCACACAAATTATGGATAGTAAAAATTGTAGTTTGCTAGCAAAACACAACGATCGAATCAAATATATATTTTATGCTTTAAAAAAATATGTAAATGCGTCTACATAGAAATTTGAATATGTTTTTTATGAGCTCAATAACATTGGAAAAATAAAAAAGTTAATTTCCATAAAATATTGTATGATAATAGTAATAAAATAAATAATGAAATATTGTTTATACACAGGATACCAAAACTATAACCATATTGTACTTAGATTTGAGTTATAATCAAAAGTGAATTTCTAAAACACTTTTATTTTATTATTGAAACAAAGAAACGATTTGCTGGTAGCACATTTTTATATGTAACACATTATTCCAATTTAAACTCTTTAAGTCAAACGTAAGTATATGTATAAGTATAAGTATAAGTATAAGTACAAGTATAAGTATAAGTATAAGTATAAGTATAAGTATAAGTATAAGTATAAGTATAAGTATAAGTATAAGTATAAGTATAAGTATAAGTATAAGTATAAGTATAAGTATAAGTATAAGTATAAGTATAAGTATAAGTATAAGTATAAGTATAAGTATAAGTATAAGTATAAGTATAAGTATAAGTATAAGTATAAGTATAAGTATAAGTATAAGTATAAGTATAAGTATAAGTATAAGTATAAGTATAAGTATAAGTATAAGTATAAGTATAAGTATAAGTATAAGTATAAGTATAAGTATAAGTATAAGTATAAGTATAAGTATAAGTATAAGTATAAGTATAAGTATAAGTATAAGTATAAGTATAAGTATAAGTATAAGTATAGTTAATGAAACGCTGTTGTTGACTCGGCTATAATCGCGTAAGCGATGTCTACGCCAGTAAAGAAGAAGATAGTTAATGAAAAAGATTTCATTTGACGTAAAAATATTTTATATGTACACTTCTTGTTCTATAAGCTAACCCAATATTTGTTATATTTGTATGCTCACTACCAAAATTCACCAATTTCATAGTTGCTTTATCTAACCACTTCATTGCATTTAAATTTATAAAAAGTAAAACTTTAGTAAATAGAGGTCGAGCAGCAAAAAAGAAACTGAAAAGCCGAGTAAGCCGCGAATGTTGTGAATAAAAACGAATATTTAACGTTAAAGTTCTCTATATGAGCACGCTACTGTAATATAAGTAACCTACTAACCCAGAGTTATGTCTCATATACCGCATTTCAACATTTATAAAGTTACTTAGGTAACACAAAGCAAAGACTTAGACCTGTATGTGCTTATACTTGTGTAACTAGCTAGCAACGAGCAATAAACTACCTCTCCTCCGACAACTGTCGTTACATGCAGGTGCACTCATACACATAATGCTTAACCAGGTCAATCAGAGTGAAGCTGTAGCATTACCTCAAAGCAATTGGTCGACCACGTGCTGCACAAAGGAATACCGGACAATTCAATGAAGTGGTAATGCATTTAAGCCATTTCTGCTATATATACGATAGTACTTGCTCAAAATGTTGAAGGTTGATATATACATGTATACTTAGTACTTATGCATATATTGAAAAATGTCCATGGAAGTTTACGATTCATACAGACAGACATACTTATTAAACAAGTATACATAAGTATAAATGTTCTTTTTTTTCTTCTCTCTTCTTATCAAAATGTTAATGTGCGTGCTTGTTTAACAAATTTTTGCTATATTTCCTGCATTAAAAATGCATTTTTTACAAAGTTCAGTAATTTTTAAGCCTTAGCTTCGCTCTACTAACTCAAGCATTATTACTTAACAAATGTAAGTTAACTTTAATAATTTTTTATTTCCTGAAGCTGTTTGTTTTTGGTTTTAGCTTTCAGTATGATAATGCAAAATTTATAAGTAATTATTTTTATTATACCGAGGTATTATTTAGTTCTACATACTTTTTAGTTTATTCAGTTCAGTTCAGTTCAGTTGTATTTAATCTTTGTAGGCAAAAACCTAGCCTTGGCGAAAGAATAATGAGGTCACTTGTTTTAAGTTTTGTTAAGTTTTAATAATGTTACATAATATAGTTTGTTTTTTATTTAACGACAATTCTGCTAAAAAGAAACTTTTGGTCTAGTTTATATAATAAAGAGCCATGCCAAATATACATATATTATAATTAACAAGAAATGTTAACTTCGGTTGCACCGAAGCTAATATTCCCTTTCACAGGTGTATTTCTTTTAGTAACTATGTATCGAGTTTGTTTGGAAGATATGTGCTATTTTAATCCGATCTGAACAATTTTTTGAAGATCATGTTATTACCTTAAGCAGAAATCCATGTCATATTTCGTGAAGATACCACGTCAAATGCGAAAATTTTCCAAACAAGTCCTTAATTTCGATCGTTCGGTTTGTATGGCAGCTATATGTTATAGTAGTCCGATATCGACAGTTCCAACAAATGAGCAACTTCTTGAAGAGAAAATGACGTTTGCAAAATTTCCAAACGATATCTTAATAAAATGAGAGACTAGTTCGCATATATACAGACGGACTTGGCTAAATCGACTCTGCTCAGCGATTGCGTTTAGGCGATATAAATGCAAGCTCTAACTTTAATAAAAATATAGATATCTTAATTGAACTTGGAATGCGCGTTGCTTGGCAAAAGACAGTTCGAGCTCGTATATAGGCTTAATCAGGCCACTGCGACGCCCACAAACCACCATTAACCGAAACCCTATAAAATGTCATAACTAAGCACTAAATTAAGATAAAACTCAAATTTAGCACAGGAAATCGCAACAGCAAGTAGCACTTGTGGGAAACGAAGTCTGAATAAATAGGGGAGCCCCGGGCTCTAATGAGTTTAATATACAAATCTCTTAAACCACTTAAGCTACAACACCAAATACACCTAACACAAATATTATATGAGTTCATACCAACAGTGTGAAAATGGATAACATCGGAGGATAACCCCGCTCACTCCCATTTATTGTTAAAAACTACTTAAGATTTAAGCCACTTGAAAGCGTGATAAATCAATAACATGAACATTTTCGTCAACGGAAAAGCTTACGATTTGGTTTTGTGAGTTACCTCTTTACACGAATTCGGGGTAGGAGCAATACTGCGATCACTAGAAACGATCAATTTGAACAATAAGCTCAAAATAGATGAAAATCTGCATCTAAATGCAGAATAGAGATTTTTTTCACTGCTATAAATCACTAGAGCTTTGCTGGGCACCAAACTTTAAATTTATTAGATCGTGGTTAAAAACTTCAGCAAATAAATTGATTAAGCGCTGGTGAAGGTATAATCATAACGATGTGGAGCTTTAGTTCAGATTCACCATTGCTGCACTATAAAAAGTAATATTTTAGTACCGTCCTGAAGACATATAAATCATGTTTCATTTACATAGCCCACATTTAATACTCATCTACATTTGACCCAGGCATACTGCAAAAATATAGTTTTTTCTTCATACTCTTTATAAAGTGCCATCAATGATGGGGACTAAAAAATATAATCAATTACTTGTAGCATTGTCATCCTCAACATACGTACAACGACATCAAAAAAGTTCAGCAACAAATGGAAATGCTTATTACTATAAGTATTGCATTGATTTTGCCAATAAAGCCATGTGATAGATCAAATTTTATTAGGCGCCAACGAGCCAACAATCGCACTCAATTAACGAGTTTTCCGCGGCTTTGCATGTTACAAGCGCGCCTTACACAACATCAATATCAATCTACAGTTACATATATTATATTATCGGGTTCACTCAATTGTTTTTTTTTTCAGGTAAACTGCAAATATTTGTCCGTACTTGTACCAAATTAATGTGATTCAGTCTATTACTTTTCACATTCGATCGCACAAGCAACTCCGAATCAATATTATGACTGGCATAGTCGGGTGGGTTTGAATCGGTGATGGGCATGAGAGTAACTACAACTGTGCACACACAAAATTTGATGGAACTTCTATATATGATGAATAATTTCACCCATCATAAAAATCGCCGAATGCACTTTGCGTACTTCAGAAAGACAAGCGTATACAAAACATTAATTATTATTAATAGGCTTTTCTTAACTTCACTTGTATGTTCGTTTGTAAAATTCGTGTATTATTGTAAGAAAATCGTGGGGTGTTTTTTGACCTATTTTTCATATATCCAAGCATCCCAAGCTATTTTTACAATAATACACAAATTTTTGGTTCATTGTTATTGCCAGCTTATACTAAGAATTATTTTTCACCTTTAGTTTCATGTGACATTTCGCACAGATGTCACTGACAATCATACGAATCTAAAAAAAATATATTAAAAAGTCTTACTAGTTTTTGTCCATAGTATAAAGCAGTAAAAATCATACCTTGTAAATACTACAGCTTTCTTGTATGAATGTAGAAGAGTACGTGTACTTAAAGTATGACGCATATAATTTTTCTTCAAATACAAATGTCTACTATTTACTTTTAGCTGTTAAAAACAAGATAGTTTTATATAGAAAATTATCAATAAAAACTTGTTAGCATAAAATATTCAATACATGTTTGATTACCATAAATTAATGATAAAACATAAGCAAAAGTGAGTAACTTATTTATTGAAATAAGTATGACTACCAAAAATTGAACTCTATTTGAAACTTTAGAATACTTAATTTAAGATAATTATAAGTTGGTTTGTTTTTCAAAAACAGCTTGACTACAACTATTTTCTAATATGGAAGTTTTCATTTTGGATTCGAGACGTAAGAAAAGACATGGAATGGAGGTCTCCCCCTTCCTCCGCTTCCCCGGGCAAGTATTGCGTCGGGTACTCTCAGAACTTAAACGTTCTCATCCCAATGACATCGATGCCATTGGTGCATGTCGAATTATTTCCCCCAGCAGTAGATGAAAGAAGTCGAACAATAGATAGTCGGCTTTCTCCGATCCTGACAGAAATTTTAGTATTGCTAAGCGTTAGCCCTATTAGCTTTGCGGGGATACCACATTCAGACATAGCTAGCACTTTTTCGTGCTGTTTCTACGAAGAAGTGGTTCGAATATATTTAAAAATTTGGCATATAGTATATATCTGTTTAGTAGTTGATTTTCCAGGCCTGAAGCTACACTCATATGGTCCAATTAGTTTTTTGACGGCGGGCTTTAATCTATCACACACTACGTTGATGGAACCTTATAAGCGATGTTGAGGGGACTTATCTCACAGTAGTTGGTGCACATTGTGGTATATCCTTTTTGTGGATTGGGCAGAGCACACTTCAATTCCAATCGTTGGACATACTTTTGTCCGGTCAGCCAAATACATATAACATAATCATAACTGGCCTCTCCGAAGGAATGGCGCTCAGAGAACTTTCCTCACTTGCGGAAACTTCTACAGAGTCTCCAATATCCAGATAAAAAGGTCTACATAAGAAAAATATTGGATTAAAATATTTTCCAAAAAACTAATCCCTAATTCAGTTGTTGAAATAATCTTAAAAAACTAAATGAAAACCTTTGATTTTGTATTGTAGGACAATTGTAGAGAACTTAACATCTCACTTACTAAAGAACAAAACGTACAAGTAACCTTATAAATATATGCTACATACATCTTTTGTTCTATGTCTATAATGAATGAGACCTCTTGTATAAATTATTCGCATACTTTAGCAAACGAAGTATATACACTTAATATGTATATGCTCTACTATACAGTTGCTACAACATTCATTCGAAATGAATTTCTGCCCTGACGCAAAAGCAAAAATGTCACTGTGAGGAAGAGGAAACACCGCTGAGTAAAAATGGACATTTAAGTATGTATCGTCTTGCATGAATAGATGTGTAGAAAATAAACTAAAAGGCAAGTACGTATGTAACTAGCTTGCATTTGCATGCTTCTGATATAACACACATATACACACAAATGGTCCTTTAGAATTGTTTCGAAAACTATTTAAACAGAGGCAATGCGTCTGCACATATGCTAACTACAAAAGAGCAAGCCTACACTTGACATTAGAATTTGTGTGGCAAAGCAACAAATTTATACGAAGTTTTAATTAAATCCCAATTCCTTGCGTTTGCAGTCATCTGAATGGAAACTTTTCGGTTACATTATTTATTAATTTCAGTTATATTGATTTTGGGGTATATTATTTCATATTACTGTACAATATATTTCGCAATTTAATATTTCGTAAAATTAAATTATAATATGTAGAATACGGATGGTAAATGGAAAGAAATTTAATTAATTTTTTAGCAGTAGCATAGTTGAACGGGACGTGTGAGTGACGTTATCCGCTGAGAATACGTTCTGTAGCAGATGGTATTATATAGAGTAGTCGAAAAAGTCTTTTCATATTTTTAAACGAACTTCAACTTATTTTTTTTTATATTTATAATAAACTTTAATGAACCAAATAGGTACCACTTTGGTCGACAACTTTTTGCCATTTTCCGTTAGAGGCATTATTTCATCAGTGTAAAACTTTTCTGGTTTCTTGGCGAAAAACTGCCACAAGTAATTTTCACAAGCTTTTCTTGAAGCCAACTTTACTCCATTAAAGGAATTGTGCATTGACCGAAACAAATGGTAGTGCGATGGGCTATATATGTCGGATACATAAAAACTTCCCAGCCAAGCTCTCACAGTTTTTTTTCGAGTTTTCAAAGATGTGTGTAGTCTAGCGTTGTCTGTTGATTAGTTATGGCCGTTTTCTTCGATTGCTTGCTTCAATCTCTTCAGTTGTTTACAGTAAAATTTTATTTATTTATTTATTTTTATGAACTATAATTATAAATAATTACATTACATTTAGCAAGGCAACTAGTAACTAAGACTATCGGCCTGACTTATTACTAAAAGATTTTATATTTTATTATAAAATGCTCTAGAATAAGATAACATTAAAAATAAGTAACGAAGTAAATAAATGATTACAAAAGGTGCAAAAGGCTACTTTGGTAAATTAAGTTAAAGATTTTTTTTATGTTTTCAGTATCTAAAGTCTTTAGCATATTTGTGGGCAATTCATTTCCAAATATATTGACTCGCGCATTATTATATTTCATACACTCATCGAGGATATGTTTTATGGACAGTGCGCAGTTGCACGCTGCACAATTAGGAGGCGGTTCCCCTTTTAACAAATATTCGTGCGTTAACTTTGTGTGACCCAGTCGTAATCTGGTGATAATACGAAGTTGATCTGCCGTCGCTGAGACCGGGAGTGTTGGCTTGATGCGATTTTGATTGTAGACTTTGTATCCATGTTGATACGTTTGCCAGTTAGTCGCAGTTATTTTCCTAACGTGGTTGTTTATTTGTCGAATGATGTCTGTTTTTACCAAAGGATCGAAGTATATACAGGGTGTCTGGTAGACTTCTTTAGCTGCGATGTCTGCATATTCGTTTCCGATGATGCCACAATGGCCGGGTACCCACATGATTTTTATTTTTGAAGAATGTTGTATCAACAGATCTCTTGACCTTTTAATAAGAGGCTCTTCATTGTGTGGGTTTTGCAGCGCAGCGACGGACGACTTGCTGTCGGAGCAGATTATGTATTTTCCCTTAGCTGTTGTAGAGTGCATAATAGCATGGTATATGGCGATTAATTCAGCCCCGAAAACCGAGCTGTGCGGGAAAAGCAGCCCCGTCTTGATAACCTTCCCTTTCTCAGATACTACTGCAAAAGACGTCGATTGGGTTGTTTTGGAGCCATCCGTAAATAAGAATTTCCAGCCTTTTCTCTCTGAGTTGCTTTTCAATTCCAAAAAAGCTTTTTGATACATTGTGGGGCTCGTTGATTGTTTAGGGTAGTCTAAAAGTTTCGAGATAAAAACGGGTGGAGGGAGCATCCACTGAGGAAATTTTGATGATTTAGTAAGCGTAGGATAGTAAAGGATGTTGGCTTCCTTCGCGTTCTGTAATGCATTATATATGGCTGAAGGTGTCTTCATCCGACGTCTTCTTTTGGCTACGTTTGTTACGTCTTTGTGCAGAATCGCGTTGTTTGTGAAGTATAGTTTACTTATTAAGCTAAAAAGGCTTTGCTTATAACGTTCGCCAATGAAAGGGAGACCAGACTCTGCCAGCAGGTTTTTTATTGGTGTTGTGGGAAAGGCACGAAGACTCCTACGAATCGCGTTGTGATAGGGTGCAGATAAAATTGATATTGTACTTTTAGCGCACTGTCCATAAATAGGTAGACCGTAGTCAATCACTGATAATAGCAAGGATTTTGTTATATTTATAAGAGTATCCGGGTGTATTTTACTGTGCTTAGTGGTTAAGTACTTTATGATGTTTAATCTAGTGTTAAGCTTTTTTCTTATATATTTACAATGCTCCTTAAAGTTAAGCGACTTATCAAAAATAATACCTAAAATTTTGAGGTATTTAACGTTAGTAATATTGTGTTTTCTGTATACAAAATTAAAGTTTTGACAATTTTTCTTTCTACATATGTGTAGAAAATTGGATTTTTCGTAAGATAGACTAGCTCCTGACCTTTTTGACCAGATGTAGATTTCATCCAACACATTCGATAGCCTATTCAGAGTTTGGGATACGCAGTTGGTTTTTGAAAAAATCAGAACATCATCTGCGTAAAGAGAATGTTCTAGTCCTTGTTTCATTATTATTTTGCTAATTTCATTGAAGGCAATGATAAAAAGAATTACGGAGATAGGCGAACCTTGAGGTATGCCGTTATATAGATGTACTCTATCGGAGTACTTGTTGTTTATTTTGGCCCTAAACGTGCGATGATTTAACAGACTTTTCACTATGTTGTAGATTTTTCTGCCTGTTTGCCAACTTTTGAGTTGCCTAAGAACTACGTGAGCACCGATTCTATCAAACGCTTTCTCGAAATCTAAGCTTAAAACTGAAACATGATTTCGATTCGAGAGGGCGGTTGACAAGTAATGTTCAAAGTGGAGAAGTGCGTCAGATGTACCTTGCCCTTTTTTAAAGGCTACCTGGTTGTGACTTATATGTTTATCTCTTAAAGCGAGCCACATGATTCGCTTTGCCACTATCTTTTCTAACGTTTTGCTAAGACATGACAACAATGAAATTGGTCGATAACTACTAATTTGGTCTGAGGGCTTGCTAGGTTTTAAAATGGGGATGATGTCTGCATTTTTCCAGCTCTGTAGGTAGACGCTTGTTTCAAAAATAGTATTGAAAAGTTTAAGTACCCTATTTTTTGTGCTGATTGGTAGATTTTTAAGCATTGGGTAGGATACTCTGTCGTAACCGGGGGTTTTCCCCTTAGCCGATTGAACAACTTCATCGAACTCTGTCATTGTGATATCCTTTTCAATCATTTTAGCGGATGCTGAGATTTTAGATGGGTTATATTCCGATACAAAATCTAATTTTTCTGCAATGAAATCTGCTGAAAAGTTCTGGTCTTTGGAATATTCAGACCAAGTAGAAGAAAAATATTTCGCTATATCTTCCGTAGAGGATATAATGCCGTTTTCTGTGTACATCACAGAGATTTTGCTTTGTCGCAAATCGCCTGTCAGCGTCCTAACGTCACGCCAAATTTGCTTAGGGTAAGAATTGGGGTTGATTGCAGATGTAAATTCTTCTAACCTGGTTCTTTTGTTTGCCTTTACTTGGTATCTGAAAGCCGCGTTGGCTTTCTTGTAACTAATAAAGTTGGCTTCAGTTCTTTTTTTCTTATATATTGCCCACAATTCTTGTTTCTTGGCTCTAAGTATAGCTAGATTTCGGTTCCACCACGGAACGGCGGGTCTGTGAAAAGTTGTCTTCGTTTGTGGAATGCACAGATGAGCGGAAGATCTAATAATAGTTTTTATATTTGCTGCTTCTTTGTTTACGTTATTTGATACAGGTATTTTGGATGACTCTGAAATGCAGGTTTCTTGGAACATCGACCAGTCGGCTAGTTCGGTGATAAATCTTGGTCTTTTAGTTGTTTTCTTGACATATATGCTAGAATTTACCGTCGTGAAAATTGGAAAGTGATCACTTCCATGTAAATTATTTAAAATTGTCCAATTGCATTTAGGCACAAGACTCGCTGAACAAAGTGTGATATCTATGTTTGAAAAGGTTTGGTGGGTTGAAAAATGTGTAGGCGAGTCGTCGTTAAGAACCGTCAGGTTTGAAGCTAGTATAACATCTTCAAGTGATTTACCTCTTGAGTTTGCTACAGATGAACCCCAGAGTGGACTCCAGGAATTTAGATCTCCTAATACTAACATAGGGCTTGGAATATTATCAATTATTGAGAACAGATCTTTCGAATTAAAGTTCTGGTCTGGAGGGATGTACATTGATATCAGTGAAAATTTAAATCCTATGTTTATTTCCAGAACAATTGTGGAGATATTTGACACTATGCTAATTTGTTTGTGGGGTATGTCTTTTTTAATGAGCACGCAAATTCCTTGCTTGCCTGTCGTGTTTTGCGCTAAGTTGTGGAAATAGCCTGTATATGCTTTAGGTGGGTGAGGTGCTACATTCGAGGGTATGTGGGTTTCCTGTAAGCATATAATGGACGGATTGTATTGCTTCAGTATAAGTTGAAGTTCTTCATAATTATTAGAATATCCTTTTATATTCCATTGCATTATGGAAGTCATTGTGGACGAAAAAATAAGAGTTTTGTGGTAAAGTTATAAAGGTATATAAGAGTTAGTATAAATGTTTCTTTTGTTGAGGTAAATTTAAGAGTCTTCGTCAGATGCCATTGCGGCGTCTGAAGAGTTACGAAAGTTCATGTTATAATTGTCGAAGTTAATTTGGAAATTGTCATCAATGTTTGTTATGTCAAGAGAAGAGTTAGCGAGAGAATTGTATACCGAAGTAAGAGATGATATATCGAGTTCTTGTGGGAGAATATTTTGTGGCTGATCGTTGGACTGTGGTGAATATTGGTTTTGCGAGTAGCTATTGAGTGATTCTTTGTTTTGAGTTATAAGGCGTGGTGGATCATTGTTAGTCGTGCTATTGATGGTGTGTGGGTGAGATTGTGAAGCAATGATATTATTGTTGGGTACAATTGTGTTGGACTGAGGTGAATGCGATGAGTTGAGAGAGAAAGAAGGTTGTGTATTTTGTTGCTTGGGGTTATTATTGGGATATTGTTTGAGGTTGGATGGGTTAGTTACTGTATGATTTTGTATGTGCTGCGTGTTTGATTCAGGCTGTATAACGACAGTAGAGAATGAAGGAGATGATTCCGAAAATAAAGGCGAAGAGTTTTTGTGAATGTTGATGGCTTCTCTCATAGTGCATTTTTTTGTTACTTTTATCTTTAATATTTCTTTGGCTTGAATGTATTTTTCGCATTTGTTGGACGAAGACGGGTGGTCGGAAGAGCAGTTGGCGCAAAAAGTGCGCTTGCATATTTCTGGGGAGTGAGGGGGAAGACTGCAGTTTTCACATGCTGGGGCTCGCTTGCAGTATTTGGTGGTATGTCCGAGAATTTGACAATTTTTGCAGCGCATTGGGGATGGAACGTATTGTCTCACTCGCACGTTGCGCCAAGCAATGTCTAATTTTTCAGGAATATGAAAACGATCGAATGTAAGAAGCACAACACCGGACGGTTGCATTCGTTCATTAATTTTCTTTTGAAATTTGTACACGGCCACCACGCCTTGGGCTGCCAATTCATTCACTATTTCATTTTCGGGTACGTTGTTAAGGAATGGTGCGTAGACAGTTCCCTTGTTGTAATTCAAGTGCTCGTGATATTTTGCCTTGACTGGGCAGATGCCGTATAATTCTTTTAAGGCTAGAAATTTCTCTGCAACACTTACACTATTTACCAGCAAGAGTAGATTGCCATCGCGAAGTTCGGAGATTGAATGAATTTCTTTACTTATTATATTGATAGACCGGTGGACCGCGAAACACGAATGTTGAGATAGAGTTTTATTCGTATCAAGGGATTCTAGCACCACAAACTTAGGGTTACTTTTTTGCACCGTGGGGAGTTCAGGGAAAAGATCTATATTTTTGCAAATTGAAGCTTTCTTTTTTTTCTTTTTAACTTTGGAGTTTTCGGCTAGCAAGGCGAACCGATTAACCCCAATGATGGGGGGCCCAGAGGGCATTATAGCTTTAATTACCAAATATCAAGAAAATTAACACAAAATCCAAGTCAAGTAGGAGTTTCAAAGAAGTAAAAGATAACGTAAACTGAAAAATGAAAAACACGTGTATACGAACACTATGAGAGAGAGCACTGCGCGAAAAAAGAACCACTCAGCACAAGTGACAGTCGGAGACTGTAGGACAGTAAAATTTATAATCAAGCGTTCGACCGGGCTGGAGCAGCTCATGAAGGATGATTCCTTTCTAATCACAGCAAACACCCAACATAACCTTTCGGGGCGTCAATCCTGGCTTTGCGACTATTTGTTGAGCTTCGCTACGCTTGGACCGTAATCTTTTTCGCACACTATTATCGTATTTGATTCACTTTTCGTCTCCTGTTATCATTCGCTTCAGAAATGGTTTATTTTATTTTGTTTCTGCAAAGAATCGCAGATGTTAATTCGGTCCATTAATTTTTTCACAGACATTTCATATGGCACCCAAACATTGAGCTTCTTTTTGTAAGCAGCCTTTTTGAAATAGTTCAAAACCATTTAATGATGCATGTTAAGTTCCTGAGCGATGTCATGGCTGCTTATGTAATGGTCTTGGTCAGTCTTTTCCATAATTTCATCGACTTTTTCAACGATAGGTCGACCAGGGCGAGGGGCATCTTTCACATCGAAATTTTCAGAACAGAAGCGAACGAACCATTGTAATGCTACACGAACTGATACAACTTAGTCTCCGTAAACTTCACACACTTCAACTTCTTTTTAACTTCCCTGAATTTAATTTTTTGGGAAAATAAAACTTAAAATCTCACTTTTCCAATGGAATCACACAATGTGATTGATAGCACTGGAGATATACGACTGCAAAGACATCTATTAACAAAATACGAAAAGAATTTTTCGGCTATCCCATATAAAAAACGGAGTAGAGCATATTATAAAAATTCGGAGGTTATCCTTTCGTCATAATAGTATACCTGTTCTCCCTGTAACTTATTTTAACATAAATGATTTGATCAAGTTACATACGTTCCTTTTGCATTTTATTTCGAATCTTTTAGGCATATTTTAAAATCAAAGCTTAGTTTTACTTTCAGAAAGGCCCAGGTCTACATAAATACTTATGCATCCCAAACATATTAGTATGTGGCCATAAAAGGCCCAAAGGCACCGACATTTAATTCTATTTTACTGTGTTAACAAAACTCAGAAGTGTGAAATGTGCGCACCACACCAACACATCCTCACAAAAACTCTCGTTGAAATACGCGCACATATAGATACGTTCGTTTGCATTCCGGATGGGCACACATATTCAGCCAAAATATCAGCCCGTAGCCTTTGCTTTGTGCCACTTGATTTGGTTGTTAAAATTTGATATATTGGAGCGTGAGTACGGTGACGTTGGCAGTTGCGGCAATGCTATTGGTGCATGTTGTATTGGCAAAGAGCACATCGGTGGTGGTACCAATTATATTTTCATTCAATTTTGCAATTACAATACATGTCTGTTAATTGGATTGAGTTGCACACTTTTTGGCGTTCTATATTGCTCGATAAGCCATGAAGCACACCGCCCAATATAAGTAATTAAATATGTGCTGTTATTGTGTTACTGTGCCCAAATTAGTGGTAAATAAACATAATGTGCTGAATTCTCTGGCTTGCAATTAATGAATCTAACGCAATTTTCAGGAACAAAAGCAATGTTGAACATTTCAAAAATATACACGCTCAATATACACGTACATATACATATATGTGCGTACATGTGCTTACGATTACACATTCAGGCAGTCGTTTCGGTCAAACCGCAGGTGTGTTTTTGGTTATATGTGAAAATTATTTACACACGTATAAGCATGAATTCATATTTACAGCTTTAAAACATTATCGTAAACCTAGAAAATTGGAGTAGCTTTCATCCAGTGTGAACACCTAAAATTAGGCAACATTTCGAATATGTTATTTTCTATTTCAAGCTATATCGCCAGATAACAATGTAAAGTGGCTACAATTAAATATCTCTCTAGTTTCAGATCTAATTAGTGGGTATTTTCTTTACATTTATTAAAATAAGTACACTTCCCAATTTGGGTTTTGTGATTGAAATTATGATTATGAGAAATAAAAACTGAAAAAGTTATGTATATATATGTATGTTCGAAAAGACTAGTTAAGGAATTACTCACATGTAAATATTTTTGCATAATATCGGCGTTAGACTACCCTTGTCATTCTAGTAGGCTATACTTCGTTTTGTAAAAAATCAGTACACAATAACTGGTGCAAAAGTTGTAAAATGGATTTCTATAAGCGTATTGGATTTTAAATGATGATATGAGAAAAAGTAATTACATATCGGTATATTTCAATAAACGACTAATATATAAGGTCGAAGTTAACCTTTTCAAAAAATTTTAATCTAGGATTATATTAATGTTCGGAATTCAAGCAAATTTATATATGCATATAATATATATGACTCATACACTGACCGACATATTCTGCAAAAAGTTTTTTAAAAAAACGAAAATCATTATATCGTCACCAAAAAAGCAAATTAACGTATCATCAAAAAAAATTAAATGGAATTTCTAATTGATTTTGATGAACTACACTATATTACATACATATATCTACTAAATTGTCAGTTTACGCCATCATATACCATAGATATAACCTAGTTGCAAGCAAATTAAATTTTTTTCCAATAAGAAGACTTTCTGTTTTATACGGTATTTTTCATCTTCTGAAAACTTACGAAAAATTATGTTAAGTTATTTTGCATCTTCGGCGTATATGGAAGTTGGAGGCAGTATGGACCCGATTTTATTTATTAATTATTATCATTACACACTCTAAAATATGTTCCCTGGGTTTCATTTCACATACAATCACCAAACATATAGAGCAAATGCAGGCAGATGTTTGAAAAGTCTGTATTAATTTTATAAGGGCTAGGACAAGCTTTCGCCCCATATTATCTATTTTAAGAACAAAAATACACTATTATGCGTAAAATACGCTCTCTAATTTTTATAAATAAAACTCACTTGTTGGCTGAAATATGCGGTATAAAGACTCTCGGAAGTTCGAAGAACTTTTTATTAGGTATATGGTGGCTTAGGGATTCAGCCCATTTTCATACACAGAGGTACCATTATCAGGAAAAGATTCTTTCCGAACTACTATTATACAGCCCATACATTGACCGATATTTACCGTCAAAAGACAAATATAGATACGCTACTTTTTCTAAATGACCGAATCAAATGGAATCTAAAATTGTGTTATATGGAAAGTACGCGTTCTTGTAGTCCGTTTTTACTCATTTTCGCATTGTCACATAAGAACGTAAGAAAAATGTTACGTACAAGATTTCGTAGAAAGTGGTCGACCGAGATATGTATATGATTTTACCTAAAAGCGGGCGGTGTCACATGTCTCGTCCCATTTTCATCTCAGCTTCCACAAATCCTTCTCTTACCATCTCGTGTTATTTATCGCACCTTAAGTTGTTTTTAAAGTACCCTTATAAGGGAACTGGACCAGGTTACCTACCGATTACAACCATTTTTCGGTAGAGGTGCTTAAGGTAGCCACTACGAACGCCTTTGCTAAATTAGAGTTTTATGTATATCTTATTTAAGTGCTTAGTTACTTTGTATTTTTCAGTTAATGACGTTTTGTGAGAGAAAAATAATAACTATATGTACTAGTCCATAGTAGTAGATAATTTAAAATGCTGTTTTCACCACTATATGGATACACGTTCCAAATGCTAAAATAGTTTTGTTTCAACACTTTTGATCTAAGTATTCCTAACAGCGAAATAAAAAAAATTATAATAATTCTATCAAACAACGGCAACTCCAATGGCATATCTTTCACACTACTGAAGACTCCCCACAAACTAGTTTTTCTACAATTCAATCAGCACCACTCAACCAAATATATTCAATTGGTCGTGAAGAAACGCAAATTTGGCAGCTAGTCAACCAAGTCAAAATCTTTCCGCGCAACCCAAATAACAAACAATTTTCGCAACAAAATCGAAAAAATAACAACAAATACATGTACAAAATGATATTTAAACTCTTTTCACGTAACTTTCACAACAAGTTGTGCATCGAATTTTTTATCATTCACACGAAATGCCAAAGCATGCAAATATATTTGTAAATTGCATACAGCAATTTTTGTTCGCTGTCAGTTCTTATTATGCTCTTGCAGCATGTTGCTACAGAGTATAACAGTTGTATTCACCTAAAGGTTGTACGTATCACACGAAACTAATCAAGATAGGGTTATATACTTGTATATATACAATTATATATAAATGGTCAGGATGACGAGATAAGTGAAATCCGGTACCGTAAGTTATTTCCCAGAATTTGATGAAAGTTGCATTAATATATAATATTGGGTTGCACCCGAACTTAGTTCTGCCATACTTTTTTTCAGTGTGAAACTCCGCAGTTACACTCACTTCTCCACTATAAAGTGGCTATAGTAGGAAGCTTGTTTTTTATTAAATTTGATAGCAGCAGTTTTGTTGTTGTTATATTAAATTATTTGTATTGTTACAATACTAAAAAGTCATATTTTTTGGCTGATCTCTTGCAAAAACACACAGAATAAAGTCAAAACGTTTCATAAAATTACTAAAGACATGTGAGAAATAGAAATTTTAGCGTGAAATGTATCCGCATTGAAGCCGTTTCGAAGCTCAGCTGAACTTTTTTTTGTTGTTGCAGTATATATTGATTTTTATTTCCCTATAAGACCTATTGCTGGCTGTCAATGTTGTAAAATGCATAGTAGTACAGCGAAAAGACAAATATGGCAACAACAACCATAGCACCATTGAAAATAATGTCAGTGCTAATGCCAAAATTGGCATACGCGTCGAGAAATATGTTATGATTTGCAATACAGAGCTTTTCGCACAACCAGAACACACCTCGGCATACATTTCTATCAAATAATTCGCTATTCTACCGCCAGAAAATATGGACGTTAGTAAACACTAGAGAGGATCGATTGTTTCCTATGAAATGTGCCACGGATCATTCTGAACACTTTGCCTAAGAGACTATTTCGAGCAAGCCAGTTTTTACGCGAAATTTACAAAATGTGAATAATCAATTCTATGGGAGACATGCGATATTGCTTTCCGATTTGACCAATGCCAACAAATGATCAATGTAATATCAGAATGCAATTATGCATTAAATATCATTCAAATGTCTCAAAAATTTAGGAAAAAATTTATATGATCCTTAAATATCGTCGCCTCAAAAATCGCTGGCTCGAAACCGCTTGTAAAGACCCCTTTGCTTGGCCCCTTGTAAATTGATCCACTCTAGTAAGCACACATCCATAAACGAAGGTTGGCATTTACAAAAAGAGAAAAAAAATTTCAGATGAAAAGCGTTGTCACTAAGTGACGTCGATAAATAATTCGAATTTAAAATTCAATTTGAAAACTGTGCAGGCGCGCATTGCAACGCGAATGAATATGATTTTTGGAGAAAGAACTATTCATATTACCCTTTTGGGAATTGCTACCAATTTATTACTTTAAATATTATGAATATTTATGGTTTGGTATAAGTTTGCCATTCTAATATTTAGTATAAATTTTCAAAGTATTTTCTCATTTCGTAACTAGCATAGTGTGTGTACGAGTAATTTAAGTGAGTAAAAATTTAGCTGGCTTTATTTTACAAGCTAATTCTATAAATTACACGAATATAAGTATGCACCTAAATAAGTTTTCTAGTCAAACACAAATAATATTCATTACTTTCTTGTTTAAAATAAATTCATGTATGTCGTTTAATTATGCATCCTAAAAAATTTGTTTTCTGTACTTAGGAATGAATTGTAGCAAAATTGGCAATTCATTGAGGTGAACGAACTGTATTATATATGTAGGCAAGGAAGGGCTAAGTTCAGGTACAACCGAACATCTTACTCGTATATTCTTGGAACTTAAAGTCCGTGAACTACTTTAAGGTGTGAAACTAATCATATATAGTAAAGTCAGCCTGACGTTTGAAAATCAGGATATTAGTTATATAGGGACTAGGTCAAGGTTTAGCTCAAATTTATTTATTTAGACATTGAGATAACTCATATATTGGCCGATGTATGCGGTATAAAGTCGTCCGGAAGTTCGGGAATCTTATATAAGGTATATGGGGGCTAGCCATATAACCATTATAAGGAAGAGATTATGCCTTGATTTCATTTATGTGTATCACTCATTGACCGACGTTTTCGATCAGAAATAAATTGTAGGTACTGGGGTTCAAATATTCAGTACCTAGGGCTTGAACAGGTTTCCGAGCAAAGTTTTATCCCGTTATATTAATTGCTTCTTGACTTGTCTACTGGGAAAAGAAAGAATGATAAGAAGAAGAAAGTGATATAAGAATGCCACATACTAAATTTTTGTCGAAATCAGTTGATCGGGTCCCAAGATATAGGATTTCACCAAAAACTGAGAGGAGCCATGCCCATCGTCCAGTTTTCACATTGGCTCCCACAAAGCCCTCTCGGACCATCTCGGAGCTAAAGTTTATTGTCCCTGGCATATTTAGTTATTGATTTATTGCGCCTTTAGTAGTTTTCAGCAGTTCCTTTATATGGAGAGTCAGTGGGGTCATCTTCGGATTGCACCCAATTTCACACTGTTGGTAGGAGTTCTTACAATATTTGCGATTAGTAAATTCGGTCATTGTAGCTGTAATAGTTTAGGAAACGGAATGATTGTAAACGATCCAGTGAGCTCTTTGCCCTCAGTAAGGCTGGGCTAACCCTGGATGTAGGAGTTTTAACAAGACATTGTCTTATCGGCATCTATGCTACAGAGAATCATATCCGATGCCAGCTACAGAAGCTGAATGAAAGATGATGAAGTGGAGGTGGAATCATATCAGCACTTCCTTATTGATTGTTCAGCATATGAGATATCAATGTTTAAACACTTCATTGCTCACACTTTCAGATCTTCCACCGAACTGGTGGGAATAGAAATTAAACGGCTAATAAAATTATTGGTCACAAGGCGCTATGTTGATTTGTTAGTTCCAATTACAGGAGCTCTATTTTTATAACAATACAAAAGTCTGTATATAGCAGTCCTAGTGGGATCTATGGATCAATCAGCTAACCTTACATAACCTAAATGTTACCATTTTTCACATTTGTCTTCTACTAAATCATATTACTCTAATATTGGTTTAGTGACACCAGTATGTTTGATACGAATTGAATTAATATTATAAATAAGTTTAACGGTGGGTATTTGAATGACATATGAATGAAAATATTTTATAAAATAAAAAAATAAACAAATTAAAGAGGGCATCTTGAATATAATACACTACTTACCACATTCAATTTGTTCACAAGTTTCAAAACTATTAGTTTTATTAGCCCAATGAGTTCGAAATTTTACAAGCATTATATAAATCTGAATTTATTTTTTACATGTATGCATTAGTTATAATTCTTCACATGAGTATTCATTATGTGTCGGAATAAACAATTATTTCAAGTATTTTCCATTGCTTTAAAGCTTTAAAATATTTGAGTTACATGGCGTATGAGTAACATTCTGGTATATTATTCATATTCTTTCCACTCACTTTGAAAACCTCTAGTATTTTAATTACTAAGCCTCAAAGTGTATATGAAAGCTCATTAAAACTTAACCACGACAACAACAAGTACACTTATGGTAATATTAACAGCATCGATAGCATAATTAAAATATATAAAGTGCGAGTCTCAAAACGAACACAGAGTTTATTAGCTGTCGTAGCTATACGTCTACCTGTGCATACATATAAAAACTGGCAATTTGTATATGCAAAAAAATGTTAATACTAAAAGACTATAGATATATGTAAAAGCAGAAAAAGTATTGGCAGCAGGCATGACGTACACCTCGTGTAAGCAAGTGACACACATAGTCACTGCTACGCACCACACTAACGTGATTACGCAAACACTCACCTGAATTTACTACAAACACTCACCTGAATTTACTAAAAAGGTAAAACCTTTTCATAAATAAATTTTTAAATTCTTAACTTATTCTTCAAAACCTAGGTCGTTCCCCTGAAAGTAATCTCACTTAACCACAATATACTTGTGGCAACGTTTTATCCAATTCTCGAAACAGTTTAACAACAATTATCGGGATAGCTTCAATGCGAGTAGCGATTCATGTTTAATGTCTTCAATTGACTCAACACGATTTCCCGGGGCGGTCGTTTGAGTTTGCTGAATACCCAGCAGTCATATTAAGCTAAATCAGCCAAATACGATGGTTGCGGCACGATATTGGTTGAAAATTTGGCAAAAACTCCATTAAGAATCAATTCACTATGCGACGATGCATTATCGTGGTGCAAAAACTAAGAGTAGTCGGTCTATAATTCCGGTCCCTTTTTAACTCTTGCAACCTGTTGCTACAAAATATAATTGTTTTGTTTACCTATTGGTTGCACGTAAGAGCTAAAACTCACCTAGATAGATAGAGGATATAAATATTTCCTAAACTACTAAAGCTGCAATAACCAAATTTGAGCTTCTACCGATAGTGTGGAAATAGATGAAATTGGAAGATAACCTCTGTCACTCCCCATATAACTGTATTGTTCAGAACTACTAAAAGCGCAATAAATAAATAAGTCAATACGACAGAGACCTTAACGGAAATGGTATTAGAGGGTTTTATTGGAGTCGGTGTGCAAATTGAACAATGTGCGTGGCACCTACCTATTTCTAGGTCGTAGACACAAATCCAAAACTCATTGCCGGTGATAATATGTTTCATGACAGTATGGACGTTAACGCGGCGATAATTTAAAAAAAAAAGTTAGTCATTTTGAAACCAATTCCTTATTTCACTTTCCTTAGGATCATGCATCATTCCGATATTTCAACGATGCCACTAAGATCTTTGACTGTTATCGTCGGTTATCAAGCACCAATCCCTTCATTTTATTTACATGTTAATCATCAGTTGATTTTGATGTCCTTTTTGGACCTCCAGGCCGTTAACGCGTTCTCCGTCCTCTTTGAATAATTTGTACCAATTAAAAATACTTTCTTGCAACAAACAGTTATCATGGAAAGCATTTTTCAGCATTCTGAAGATTTTGGCATCAGAAATTTGATTTCGCACACAAAATTTAATGAAATTTCTCTCTTGATTAGTTACACCCATCATAAAAAATTGCCAAATGCACTTTAAAAAGACAAGGGTGTACTAATCATTATTTTGGTTATCTACAACCTATACAGAAAAGACAAAAATATTTTCAAAATATTAATGATTTATAAGCTGGGTTTTCCCTTTGCTTACTATGTCCCTAGCAAATATGTTTAAGTATAGTATATACTATATACATATATTGGAAGGTTTGTCATTTCGCCGATGTCACTTTTTGGAGACTTTTTTGGCACCACAAAAAATTGCTTATATTAACCTTAGCTTAAAAGTACAAAGATGTCACAATCGAAGAAATAACAAAAAAGCTAGAGAAAATGGAACAAATATGTATAAAACTCTCTCTGGAAGTAAGTACTTTAAAAGCTGAAAATATAAAGCTTAAGTCCACTGATGTAAAGAAAATTCAGAATTTGGAAAATAATGTTGGATTGGTTGAATGGGGAAGAACTAGCTAGACAAACGGATTCTAAAAACAGACCAGCCAAAAAACGAAAAGCGGAGTATTCTCGATTAAATGCACTGAGTGCTGTCAATCGTCTTGAAAGGAAAACTAAAACTCCCCTCAACATGTTTTTGGTAACATTCGATACCATGAAGAATATAAAAAAGATTTACGAAACTTCTATTTTGAACTCAATTGTTTCTATTAAACCGTTAAAACTGCCTAAGATGATACCACAATGCAAACATTGCCAGTCATTTGGCCACACACAAAACGATTGCGGCAAACAACCAAGATGCGTTAAGTGCTCTGGTAAGCTTAAGACATCTGAATGTTGGAAACCACAGAAACAGCTGGTTAAATGCTGTAATTGTGGCGAAGCACATCCAGCCAACTAAGAGGGTGCCTTATTGCCAAAGAATTACAGATAATATGAGCTAACACAATTGGCTACAAAAAAGTGATGGCCTAGCCCAAAAAGTAGAAGATTATGTAGACTTTAGAACAAAACACAATGGACATCAACAACAAGAATATTATAAAATTACAGCTGAAACATCAAAAAAATTTACTTTTTCTCATGTTATAAAAGCAAATAATAATGATAATATATCCAATAACAACATTTTATCACAGATCTTACTCAGTAACTCAATAAACAAGACGAATTCAATAAATCGAAATTGTACTGAACACGGAAAATGTTGACGTACGTATGATATCGGAGATACATTTCATGTCACAAACCTATTTTAAAACAAGAAAAAAAGCTATCTTCGGCTACACCGAAGCTAGTGTACCCTCACAGGTGCATTTTTTTAGTAACTATGTGTTCAGTTTGTATGGCAGCTATAGCTACAGTAATCCGATCTGAACAATTTTTTCGGAGATTTTCGGAGTTTTCCATACGAGCCCTTGATTCCGATCGTTTGTTTTGTATGGCAGTTATATGCCGATCTAAACAATTTCTTCGGAGATTACATTGTTGCCTTAGAAAATAACCTATACCAAATTTCGTGAATATATCTTGTTAAATGTAAAAGTTTTCCATACCAGAATTTTATTCCGATCGTTCAGTTTGCACTAGGAACTAGTTCGTATATATACAGACAGACAGACGGACCTACAGACAGACGGACATGGCTAAATCGACTCAGCTCAACATACTGGTCATTTATATATATACTTCATAGGGTTTCCGACGCTTAGTTCTGGATATTACAAGCTTCGTGACAAACTTAATTTACCCTGTTCAGGGTAAAATTAAAAACTATTGAACTTGCCATATAATTTATCCTAGCTATTGCACCCGTGAGGAAGAAAAACTTTCAAGTGATAAGTAAGCTACAAAAGTGACTATTTACGGAGTTAAAAGTCAACTCTCACTTACCTCTGTGTACAGTCCTCCAAGGCATCAAATACAATATGAGGAGTACCAACACTTAATAAACAGACACAGATATAGATTCATAATGGGTGGAGATTTCAACGCAAAGCGGTTCAAGGCTTAAGATTACCAAGGGGAGAGAACTCTATAAAGCACTGCGGTCAACCGGAAGTTACGCATTCTCGAAGAACTTATCATCATATTGGCCATCAGATAATCAAAAGATTCCAGACCAGATAGATTTTTCCATTGTCGGCAAAATATCCCAGAACTATTTGTCGATCAATCAGGTTTATGACCTTAACTCGGATCATTCCCCAATCTATTTAAGCTATAATGAAACCGTCATCTTTAAAGCGAAAACAGCGCCCTGGTACAATAAACGTACAGATTGGGTATACTTTAGAAGGACCATGGAATGTTCCGAAATTAAATAGGACTCTATATAAAATGCAGGCCAGTTGGAATCTTAAATTTTACTCCTTACAACAAGTATGCAACACGCAGCTAAGAGAAATAATTAAATTAAAGAGAAACCTATGACGTAAGTGGCATCAAACCGTTGCCCAGCTGATAAATCTATTTTAAATGACGTCTCTAAAGATGTTACTAGGAAAATTAAGAGGTCTAAAAATGAAAGTTTCGCAAAATATCTTCGGTCGCTGAGCAATTGAAGAAATTTCGACTACTCTCTTTGGAGAAGCTGTAAAAGACTACAAACACCAGGAACTCAAGTATGTCCCATTAAAATAAGTGCTGATAGCTGGGCCAGAGACGATTCAAAAAGCAAAAGTATTTTCGGATTATTTAGCCAAAATATTCTCCCGATATGAAACACATGTAGATTATCCTACTGCTTCCAGTGAAAATCTCAAGTTGCACAAGCAGTACATGACGACCTTCTTCTTCTATATTTCGAATATTGGTGATCATATAACATTTAGTAATATGTACAATATTAATAAATTTAATAATAATATAATAATGTAATGTTTACATGTTAAATATATCTATTGTGTATTAAAAAAATATAAAATATCACAGATTTTTAATTATCGCAGCATATTTCTCTGTATCTCTCGCCACATCTATAAGGTTGCCAACGTTCTGAATTCCTGTGCATTGTCGGATGTTTCGAAGCCACGAAAGTTGTTTACGGCCAATACCCCGTTTCTCTTCAAATTTTACTTGGATAACTATCTGTAGAAGCTCATACTTAGAGTGCCTCATAATATGTCCTATGTGGGCTGGTTTTCTTTGTTTCTTAGTCTTCAATAACTCTCTATTGCGGTTAACTCTTCTCAAAACTTCACTCGATCTGTCCATGGGATTTTTAGAATTCTTCTATTAAGCTATAGCTCGAAGGACTCTAGCTTGTTTATATCTGTGATTTTTAGAGTCCACGTTTCCATCGCATAGAGAAGCACTGACCAAACATAGCATTTAAAAAACGTATTTTAGTTGTTATGTTGAGGTCATGGCTACATAGTATGTTTTTGTATTTGAATTACGTCGGTTTACAAGTTATCAACCATCAAGCTATCGTGTAAAGTGTAGTGTCATCTGCATAGCGTATATTATTGATGAAAATACCATTCACTTTCACACCTTGATCAATACTGGTTACCGTTTCTGGAAATATTACTTCCGAATATATGTTAAATAACAAGGGTGAAGAATGTATCCTTGTTTACACCTCATGAAATAGATATTTCTTCGGTTATATCACCATTGATGCTTACATGGGCAGTTTGTTGTCAATATAGATTTCTTATGCAAAGAGTCTCTTCGTCATCTATTACCATAGAAT
>JAPZAG010000532.1:0-46990 GCA_027475135.1 Bactrocera correcta
TCGATTTTGTTGTATTTGCACATTTAGCAATGGATACCGGGATGCTTCAAATCATAAGTTTAACATATTTAAGTAAATAAACCTTCTTTAACGATCTGAAGTTGGCTTAAAGCCATGGCGGCATAAAGGCAGTGCATTGAGAAGAATTCCGTAATCTTATATTTAGGTATAAAGTCGATTTTCTTGTATATGCACATTTAGCAATCGATAACGAAATGCTTCAAATCATTAGTTTAACATATTTAAGATGATTAACATTCTTTAACGTATTGAAGTGTATATAAAGTCATAGCGGCATAACCGCAGTGCATTTAGAAGAATTCCGTAATCTTATATTTAGGTATAAAGTCGATTTTGTTGGATATACACAGTAGCAAACGATATCGAGATGGTTCAACTCATTAGTTTAACATATTTAGGTTAATTAACCTTATTTTTCTTACTGAAGTGTACATAAAGCCATAACGGTATAACAGCAGTGCATTTGGAAGATCTCCGTAATCTTATATTTAGGTATAAGGTCGATTTTCTTGTATTTACACATTTAACAATATATATCGAAATGCTTCAAATAACTGGTTCACACATAAAGCATTGGTTAGATAATTTAAAGCGTTCTAAGGAAAATCTTCACTCTTTCTTCTACTTCTATCAGGGGCTTGGCAATAGTCATATTTTTGTTTCAACTTTGCTAACAATCTAGCGGCTAAACTATTGGAACGAGCTGGGTCAAAGTTAAGGCATTGGTTAGATAATCTAAAGTGCTCTCAAGAAAGTCCCAAATTTTTCTTCTACTCCTACCAGGGGCTTGGCTATGGTCACATTTTTGTTTCAACTTTGATAACGCTCTGAGGCTAAACTATTTGAACGAGGTGGGTCGAACATAAAGCATTGGTTAGTTAATTTACAGCGCTCTTAGGAAAATCTTCACTCTTTCTTCTACTCCTATCAGAGGCTTGGCAATAGTCACATTTTGGTTTCAACTTTGCTAACGCTCTAGCGGCTAAACTATTGGAACGAGGTGGGTCAAACGTAAAGCATTAATTAGATAATTCAAAGAGCTCTTTGGAAAATCTTCAATCTTTCTTCTACTCCTACCAGGGGCTTAGCAATAGTCACGTTTTTGTTTCACTTTTGATAACGCTCTAGTGGCTAAACTGTTGAAACGAGGTGGGTCAAACATAAAGCATTGGTTAGATAATTTAAAGAGCTCTCAGGAAAGTCTTCAATCTTTATTCTACTCCTAACAGGGGCTTGGAAATAGTCACCTTTTTGTTTCACTTTTGATAATGCTCTAGCGGGTAAACTATATAAACGAGGTGAGTCAAACATAAAGCATTGGTTAGATAATTTAAAGAGCTCTCAGGAAAGTCTTCAATCTTTCTTCTACTCCTATGAGGGGCGTGGTCACAATTTTGTTTCAACTTTGCTAACGCTCTAGCGGCTAAACTATAGGAACGCGGTGGGTCAAACATAAAGCATTGGTTAGATAATTTAAAGCGCTCTTAGGAAAGTCTTCACTCTTTCTTCTACAAATTTCTTGTATATAAACATTTAGCAATCGATATCGAAATGCTTCAAATCATTCGTTTAACATATTTAAGTTAATAAACCTTCTTTAACGATCTGAAGTTGGCATATAGCCATGGCGGCATAACGGCAGTGCATGTAGAAGAATTCCGTAATCTTATATTTAGGTATAAAGTCGATTTTCTTGTATATACACATTTAACTATCGATATCGAAATGCTCCAAATCATTAGTTTAACATATTTAAGTTAATCAACCTTATTTAACGTATTGAAGTTGATATAAAGCCATGGCGGCATAACGACAGTACATTTGGAAGAATTCCGTAGTCTTATATTTAGGTATAAAGTCGATTTTCTGGTATATAAGCATTAAGCAATCGATATCGAAATGCTTCAAATAACTGGTTAACATATCTAAGTTAATAAAATCTTCTTTAACGGTCTGAAGTTGGCATATAGGCATGGCGGCATAACGACAGTACATTTGGAAGAATTCCGTAGTTTTATATTTATGTAAAAAGTCGATTTTCTTGTATATACACATTTAGCGATCGATATCGAGATGCTTCAACTCATAAGTTTAACATATTTTTGTTAATAGACCTTCTTTAACAATCTGAAGTTGGCATATAGCCATGGCGGCATAACGACAGTGCATTTAGAAGAATTCCGTTATCTTATATTTAGGTATAAAGTCGATTTTCTTGTATTTACACATGTAGCAATATATATCGAAATGCTTCAAACAACTGGTTTAGCATATTTAAGTTAATTAAGCTTCTTTATCTTACTGAAGTTTACATAAAGCCATAACGGCATAACGGCAGTATATTTATATGAATTCCGTTATCTTATATTTAGGTATAATGTCGATTTTGTTGTACATACACATTTAGCAATCGATATCGAAAATCTTCAAATCATTAGTTTAACATATTTAAGTTAGTTAACCTTCTTTAACGTAATGAAGGTAATATAAAGCCATGGCGGCATAACGACAGTACATTTGGAAGAATTCCGTAATCTTATATTTAGGTATAAAGTCGATTTTGTTGTATAAATATACGCATTAAGCAATCGATATCGAAATGCTTCAAATCATTAGTTTAACATATTTAAGTAAATTAATCCTCTTTATCTTACAGAAGTCTACAAAAGCCTTAACGGCATAACGGCAGTGCATTTGGAAGAGTTCCGTAATCTTATATTTAGGTATTAAGTCGATTTTGTTGTATATACGCATTTAGCAATCGACATCGAAATGCTTCAAATCATTAGTTTAACATATTTAAGATAATTAACCCTCTTTATCTTACTGAAGTCTACAAAAGCCTTAACGGCATAACGGCAGTGCATTTAGAAGAATTCCGTAATCTTATATTTAGGTATAAAGTCGATTTTGTTGTATATACACATTTTGCAATAGATATCAAAATGCTTCAAATCATTAGTTTAACATATTTAAGTTAATTAACCTTCTTTAACGTAATGAAGGTGATATAAAGCCATGGCGGCATAACGACAGTGCATTTAGATGAATTCCGTAATCTTATATTTAGGTATAAAGTCGATTTTGTTGTATATACGCATTAAGCAATCGATATCGAAATGCTTCAAATCATTAGTTTAACATATTTAAGTTAATTAACCTTCTTTAACGTATTGAAGTTTACATAAAGCCATAACGGTATAACGGCAGTGCATTTGGAAGAATTCCGTAAACTTATATTTAGGTATAAAGTCGATTTTCTTGTATTTACATATTTAGCAATCGAGATCGAAATGCTTCAAATCATTAGTTTTACATATTTAAGATAATAAACCTTCTTTAACGAACGGAAGTTGGCATAAAGCCATGGCGACATAACAGCAGTGCATTTAGAAAAGTTCCGTAATCTTATATTTAGGTATATAGTCGATTTTCTTGTATTTACACATTTAGCAATCGATATCGAAAATCTTCAAATCATTAGTTTAACATATTTATGTTAGTTAAACTTCTTTAACGTAATGCAGGTGATATAAAGCCATTGCGGCATAACGACAGCGCATTTAGAAGCATTCCGTTATCTTATATTTAGGTATAAAGTCGATTTTGTTGTATATGCGCATTTAGCAATCGATATCGAAATGCTTCAAATAATTAATTTAATATATTTAAGTTAATAACGGTTCTTTAACGCACTGAAGTTAACACAAAGCCATGGCGGCATAACGGCAGTGCATGTAGAAGAATTCCGTAGTCTTATATTTAAGCATAAAGTCGATTTTCTTGTATATGCACATATAGCAATCGATATCGAAATGCTTCAAATCATTAGTTTAACATATTTAAGTTAATAAACCTTCTTTAACGAACGGAAGTTCATATAAAGCCATGGCGACATAACGGCAGTGCATTTAGAAAAATTCCGTAATCTTATTAATAGGTATAAAGTCGATTTTCTTGTATATACACATTTAGCAATCTATAACGAAATGCTTCAAATCATTAGTTTAACATATTTAGGTTAAATGACCTTCTTTATCTTACTGAAGTTTACATAAAGCCATAACGGTATAACGGCAGTACATTTGGAAGAATTCCGTAAACTTATATTTAGTTGTAAAGTCGATTTTCTGTATTTACATATTTAGCAATCGAGATCGAAATGCTTCAAATCATTAGTTTAACATATTTAAGTTAATAAACCTTCTTTAACGAACGGAAGTTGGCATAAAGCCATGGCGACATAACGGCAGTGCATTTAGAAAAATTCCGTAATCTTATATTTAGGTATAAAACCGATTTTCTTGTATATACACATTTAGCAATCGATACCGAAATGCTTCAAATCATTAGTTTAACATATTTAAGTTAATAAACTTCTTTAACGAATGGAAGTTGGCATAAAGCCATGGCGACATAACGGCAGTGATTTAGAAGAATTCCGTAATCTTATATTTAGGTATAAAGTCGATTTTCTTGTATATACACATTAACAATCTATAACAAAATGCTTCAAATCATTAGTTTAACATATTTAGGTTAATTAACCTTCTTTATCTTACTGAAGTTTACATAAAGCCATAACGGTATAACGGCAGTGCATTTGGAAGAATTCCGTAAACTTATATTTAGGTATAAAGCCGATTTTCTGTATTTACATATTTAGCAATCGATATCGAGATGCTTCAAATCATAGTTTACATATTTAAGTTAATAAACCTTCTTTAACGAACTGAAGTTGGCATAAAGCTATGGCAGCATAACGGCAGTGCATGTTTGAAGAATTCCGTAAACTTATATTTAGGTATAAACCCGATTTTCTTGTATATACACAATTAGCAATCGATACCGAAATGCTTCAAATCGTTAGTTTAACATATCTATGTTGATAAACCTTCTTTAACGCACTGAAGTCTACATAAAGCCTTAAGGGTATAACTGCAGTGCTGTTAGAAGAATTCCGTAATTTTATATATATATAAAGTCGATTTTCTTGTATACACACATTTAGCAATCGATATCGAAATGCTTCAAATCATTAGTTTAACATATTAAGTTAATAAACGCTTTTTAGCCTACTGAAGTCCACATAAAGCCTTAACAGTATAACGGTAGTGCATTTAGAAGATATCCGTAATGTTATAATGTTATATTTAGGTATAAATTCGATTTTCTTGAATTTACACATTTAGCAATATATATCGAAATGCTTCAAATAACTGGTTTAGCATATATAAGTTAATTAACCTTCTTTATTTTAATGAAGTTTACATAAAGTCATAGCGGCATAACGGCAGTGCATTTAGAAGAATTCCGTAATCTTATATTTAGGTATAAAGTCAATTTTGTTGTATATACGCATTTAGCAATCGATATCGAAATGATTCAAATCATTAGTTTAACATATTTAAGTAAATTAACCTTCTTTAACGTATTGAAGTTGATATAAAGCCATGGCGGCATAACGACAGTAGATTTGGAAGAAACCCGTAATTTTATATTTAAGTATAAAGTCGATTTTCTTGTATATACACATTAAGCAATCGATATCGAAATGCTTCAAATCATTATTTTAACATATTTAAGTTAATGAACTTTCTTTATCTTACTGAAGTTTACATAAAGCCAAAACGGTATAACGGCAGTGCATTTGGAAGAATTTCGTAATGTTATATTTGGGTAAAAAGTCGATTTTCTTGTATATACACATTTATCTATCGATATCGAAATGCTTAAAATCATTCGTTTAACATACTTAAGTTAGTTAACCTTCTTTATCTTACTGAAGTTTACATAAAGCAATAACGGCATAACGGCAGTATATTTATATGAATTCCGTTATCTTATATTTAGGTCTAAAGTCGATCATGTTGTACATACACATTTAGCAATCGATATATAAATGCTTCAAATCATTAGTTTAACATATTTAAATTAGTTAACCCTTTTTACCGTAATGAAGGTGATATAAAGCCATTGCGGCATAACGACAGTGCATTTAGAAGAATTCCGTAATCTTATATTTAGGTATAAAGTCGATCTTGTTGTATATACGCATTTAGCAATCGATATCGAAATGCTTTAAATCATTAGTTTAACATATTTAAGTTAACTAACCTTCTTTATCTTACTGAAGTTTACATAAAGATAAAACGGTATAACGGCAGTGCATTTGGAAGAATTTCGTAATCTTATATTTAGGTTAAAAGTCGACTTTCTTGTATATACTTATTTAGCAATCGATGTCGAAATGCTTCAAATCAATCGTTTAACATATTTAAGTTAGTTAACCTTCTTTAACGTAATGAAGGTGATATAAAGCCATGGCGGCATAACGCCAGTGCATTTAGAAGAATTCCGTAATCTTATATTTAGGTATAAAGTCGATTTTCTTGTATATACACATTTAGCTATCGATATCGAGATGCTTCAAATCATTCGTTTAACATTTTTATGTTAATTATCCTACTTTAACGATCTTAAGTTGGCATATAGCCATGGTGGCATAACGGCAGTGCATGTACAAGAATTCCGTAATCTTATATTAAGGTATAAAGTAGATTTTCTTGTATTTACACATTAAGCAATCGATATCGAAATGCATCAAATAACTGGTTTAGCATATTTAAGTTAATTAACCTTCTTTATCTTCCTGAAGTTTACATAAAGCAATAACGGCATAACGGCAGTATATTTATATGAATTCCGTTATCTTATATTTAGGTCTAAAGTCGATCATGTTGTACATACACATTTAGCAATCGATATATAAATGCTTCAAATCATTAGTTTAACATATTTAAGTTAGTTAACCCTTTTTACCGTAATGAAGGTGATATAAAGCCATTGCGGCATAACGACAGTGCATTTAGAAGAATTCCGTAATCTTATATTTAGGTATAAAGTCGATTTTGTTGTATATACGCATTTAGCAATCGATATCGAAATGCTTTAAATCATTAGTTTAACATATTTAAGTTAACTAACCTTCTTTATCTTACTGAAGTTTACATAAAGATAAAACGGTATAACGGCAGTGCATTTGGAAGAATTTCGTAATCTTATATTTAGGTTAAAAGTCGACTTTCTTGTATATACTTGTTTAGCAATCGATGTCGAAATGCTTCAAATCAATCGTTTAACATATTTAAGTTAGTTAACCTTCTTTAACGTAATGAAGGTGATGTAAAGCCATTGCGGCATATCGACAGTGCATTTAGAAGAATTCCGTAATCTTATATTTAGGTATAAAGCCGATTTTGTTGTATATACACACTTAGCTATCGATATCGAAATGCTTCAAATAATTCGTTTAACATATTTAAGTTAGTTAACCTTCTTTAACGTAATAAGAGTGATATAAAGCCATGGTGGCATAACGGCAGTGCATGTACAAGAATTCCGTAATCTTATATTTAGGTATAAAGTCGAATTTCTTGTATATACACATTTAGCTATCGATATCGAAATGCTCCATATCATTAGTTTAACATATTAAGTTAATAAACGCTTTTTAGCTTACTAAAGTTTACATAAAGCCTTAACTGTATAACGGCAGTGCATTTAGAAGAATTCCGTAATGTTACAATTTTATATTTAGGTATAAAATCAATTTTCTTGTATCTACACATTTAGCAATCGATATCGAAATGCTTCAAATAACTGGTTTAGCATATTTAAGTTAATTAACCTTCTTTATCTCACTGAAGTTTACATAAAGCCATAACGGCATTACGGCAGTATATTTATATGAATTCCGTTATCTTATATTTAGGTATAAAGTCGATTTTGTTGTACATACACATTTAGCAATCGATGTCGAAATGCTTCAAATCAATCGTTTAACATATTTAAGTTAGTTAACCTTCTTTAACGTAATGAAGGTGATATAAAGCCATGGCGGCATAACGACAGTGCATTTAGAAGAATTCCGTAATCTTATATTTAAGTATAAAGCCGCTTTTTTTGTATATACGCATTTAGCAATCGATATCGAAATGCTTCAAATCATTAATTTACCATACTTAAGTTAATTAACCTTCTTTATCTTACTGAAGTTTACATAAAGTAATAACGGCATAACGGCAGTATATTTATATGAATTCCGTTACCTTATATTTAGGTATAAAGCCGATTTTGTTGTATATACACACTTAGCTATCGATATCGAAATGCTTCAAATAATTCGTTTAACATATTTAAGTTAGTTAACCTTCTTTAAGGTAACGAAGGTGATATAAAGCCATGGCGGCATAACGACAGTGCATTTAGAAGAATTACGTAATCTTATATTTAGGTATAAAGTCGATTTGGTTGTATATACGCATTTAGCAATCGATATCGAAATGCTTTAAATCATTAGTTTAACATATTTAAGTTAATTAACCTTCTTTATCTTGCTGGAGTTTACATAAAGCCAAAACGGTATAACGGCAGTGCATTTGGAAGAATTCCGTAATCTTATATTTAGGTAAAGAGTCGATTTTCTTGTATATACACATTTACCTATCGATATCGAAATGCTTCAAATCATTCGTTTAACATATTTAAGTTAGTTAATCTTCCTTAACTTAATGAAGGTGATATAGAGCCATGGCGGCATAACGACAGTGCATTTAGAAGAATTCCGTAATGTTATATTTACGTATAAAGCCGATTTTGTTGTATATACGCATTTAGCAATCGATATCGAAATGCTTCAAATCATTAGTTTAACATATTTAAGTTAATAAACCTTATTTAACGTATTGAAGTTGATATAAAGCCATGGCGGCATAAAGACAGTACATTTGGAAGAATTCCGTAGTCTTATATTTAGGTATAAAGTCGATTTTCTGGGATGTAAGCATTAAGCAATCGATATCGAAATGCTTCAAATAACTGGTTTAACATATTTAAGTTAATAAACCTTCTTTAACGATCTGATGTTGGCATATAGGCATGGCGGCATAACGACAGTACATTTGGAAGAATTCCGTAGTCTTATATTTATGTAAAAAGTCGATTTTCTTGTATATACACATTTAGCGATCGATATCGAGATGCTTCAACTCATAAGTTTAACATATTTATGTTAATAGACCTTCTTTAACAATCTGAAGTGTGCATATAGCCATGGCGGCATAACGACAGTGCATTTAGAAGAATTCCGTAATCTTATATTTAGGTATTGTGAGAACTAAATATCTTATAGAATTTAGTCCACACAAAGGCCCACCCTACTGTTCACAAGCATATATACGCAGCGGTAAAACCACGCCACGAAGATGGAGAAACCAGACATGCAGATAAAAGGACAACAAGAATGCATACGCAGCGGTAAAAACACGCCACGCAAACCAGACAAGCAGACGAAACAACAGCAGCGGTAAAATCACACCACCGCCAGCAACACACGCCATCCCAGCAACACACGCCATCCCAATGCAACATGTTGCGAATGTGCTAGCACGCAACACAGGCTTGGTGGGTAGTTAGGTGGCGGACGATCAGGAAGTCAGCACGGGACTGTGACAGCGTACACACGTTTTGGCATCAGACTACGCAGCGAGTTTATCCTCTGGCTAGTCTTGGTACCCTGACCTGTGAACGCCGTATGTTAAGGGTGAGCTCGGTAGTGAGTTTATCCTCTGACCGACTCAACTGTTAACATCGCGGTCGCTAAGACAGTCTTCCGTGATCCGGGATCTTTAAAAGTAAGTCGTCTAGTTAGTGAAGCCTACGCGAGCGTCGGCAGAAGTAGCCGAGCGTAGTCGGCGTAGCACGCGAGGGTGAACGCGTATGGCAGGGCAGCGATAGGGAAGCCCACACGAGCGTCGGCAGAAGCAGCAGAGCGTGATTGAAGCGGTACGGAGCAGCAAGTCGTCTAGCACCCAGGAGCGCGGCAGAGCGGGGAAACGGTATTGCCCTAACGGAGCACATCGAACCGTTACCCTAACAGCGCCGTCCTCGGGCGACGACTGTACAACGCAGGAGACGTTTTGTGACTTGAATTAATATATTATATTAGATATTACTATAAATTGAAATAAATAAAGAACGATTCGCAGAAGAGCCCCAATACTTACAAATTTATTGTAACGAACCCTGGACACGGCGAGTATACCTCAGCAATTATACTTGTAAGAAGCAGGGGCAGCAAAAAGCTCCGTTACAATTGGCGCCCGAGCAGGGACCCTGCGGATCGTATATTATCAGGAAAACGACATTTAGTACGGAGATGGCAGACCTCATGTGGTTAGACAACGTGTCCAAGGAGCAACTAATCTCCTTCGCACAGAGTCTGGGAGTTGACCACGTAGGCACCACGCGGGAGATTCGTAAGCGCATAACTACATTGGCAGCCAAGGCGCACGGAGACCCGGAAGTAGAAGAACAATTTTTAAAAATGGAAGCTGCATACAAAGCAGGTGAGATCGCTTCACGAGACGAAGGCGATCAGAAGACAACCTTCCCAGCAGATCAAGACAGAGGGACCGCGAGCACTTTCGCGGAATCATCACGGCTACAGCCGCCACAAATCAACAGGTTACTTCAACAGAACCATATTGTTACATTCGCACCTATCATCGACCAGGTGAGGAAGTGGTCCGTGAAATACGACGGCGGGCGGGACCCATTAGCGTTTGTCGAGAGATTAGAAGAGCTCTCCGAAGTGTACATGGTGAATGTGGACATTCTTCCAAGAACCATGCCCGAATTATTGTGCGGTACCGCTCTCCAATGGTATCGCAACAATAACGAACATTGGGAGAGTTGGACAACCTTCAAAAAGGACTTTCTGCGCTTCTTCCTACCAGCACGTTACTTCGAACGCCTCGAAGATAACATACGGCAGCGAAGACAACACGTTCGAGAAAAATACAAGGACTATGTACGTTCTAGCTATGCAGAGCTTAATGCGACACGTTGGGTATAATCCGGAGGAGCGACTGGAAAGAATTTTTCGAAATAGTCACACCGATTATCTGCTCTACATACGGCGGCGAGATTTCGAGACGCTGGCCGAACTCATCACACTGGCAGAAGAGTACGAAGGGATATATGAAGGACAACGACGAGGAGTAGAGCCACCTCGACGCGAGATGACGAGACACATTATAGGTGACCACGAGGCGAGACATGCAAGTAGGCCGTTACCACGTGCACCACAACACCACGCGACGGTAGATGCGCATCGTCAGCAACCATCTACGAGTGGAGCCGTTAGGCCGGGAAATGTCTGCTTCAGATGTGGTCAGGAAGTTCACCATGCCAGGAGATGCCGTAATCCCAAGAAATTATGTTGCAGGGAGTGTGGCCGAGCGGATGTGCTAACGAAAGAATGTTGTCATCGACAACGGGGAAACGACGAAGGGTTTCGCCAAAGACAAGGCGCGGCGGACCCACGGAAATCAGCGCCAAACCACCAATAATTATGCATCAGGAACGCGGCCGGCTATACGCCCTAATCACGCTGGGCGGAGAACCGGCGGAAGCCGTCATCGACACCGGCGCTTCGAAAAGTTTCATATCACCACGAGTTGCAGAACATATGGACGCAACCGGGAACAGTAAGAAGGTGACCGTAGCTATCGAGATACAAATGGCCGATGGCACCACCAGCAGGATTTTCGACGCCGTGGAGACCACCATTCAACTCGGACAGACATCGCTAAAGGCAGTGTTACACGTGATGCCCGGAGCGGTTGATGACGTCATACTTGGATTGGATACACTGGGGAACATGGGAGCTAAAGTATCCTGCGGAGGTCACCAGATAGTGCTGAAAGCGTCAGATGCGCAGCAATCAATGGCAGCCCGCACCATGTCATCCAAAGCCGTAAGCAACGTGACCCTTACTACGCCGGATACACGCCTGCTACAGCGCAGGATGAAGAGTAAAAGAAGACGTAAGCTTAAGTGCAGGAGGGTCAATCGACTTGAAACTTCATCGACCGTCAACCAGAGAAACGAAGCGGCCCGCATACGTGACTTCTTAGACGTGGAACTTCGAAAATTCGAAAGCATGAGTGGAGTGACGACCGTGGCGGAACATAAAATCACTATGACCGACTACCGCAACGATATTTTCCAAGGAACCCAGCGATGCAGGCCATTATAAATGCAGAGATCGACGAGCTGCTGTCGAAGGGATGTATCGAGCCGTCTCACAGCCCACACAGCGCGCTGATTGTGTTGGCACGGAAGAAGAACGGTAAGTGGCGTTTATGCGTGGATTATCGGCAACTCAACGCCCGATTTGTACCCGACGCATACCCCTTACCTAGGATACAACATATACTTGACAAGTTACGAAGGGCAAGGTACATTAGTAGTCTGGATCTCAAGAACGGCTACTGGCAGATACCTTTGGAGCAAGGCAGCCGCCCGTATACCGCCTTTACCGTACCTGGGCGTGGCCTATTTCAATGGCGCGTGATGCCATTCGGCTTACATTCGGCACCAGCGACGTTCCAGAGAGTACTCGACCAGGTCATAGGCCCGGAGATGGAACCACACGCCTTCGCCTACCTTGACGATATAATCGTCATAGGCTCTACATTCGAGGAACACATACGGAATTTGCGAAAAGTACTGCAGAGACTACAGCAGAACAACCTTCGAATTAACCCTGAGAAGTGTGAGTTTTTTAAGAAGGAACTCCGATACTTAGGTCATGTGATTAGTGACAAAGGCATCCACACCGACCCCGAGAAAGTTGCAGCAATCCAGGAGCTGAAGCCCCCAACTAACGTGAAAGAAGTCCGTCAGTATCTTGGGATAGCCTCTTGGTATCGCCGCTTTGTGCCAGATTTCGCGACCATGAGCCAGCCGCTCACAGCTCTCTTGAAGAAAGGGAAACACTGGAAATGGGGACCTGAGCAACAATCAGCATTTGAAAGCATCAAGCAAAAGTTAACGGAGGCTTCCGTCCTGGCATGTCCGGATTTCATCCAGGCATTCACTTTGCAGACGGACGCCAGCAACATCGGCCTTGGAGCCGTACTGACGCAGAATCTGGAAGGAGGAGAACGCGTAGACGCAGAGAAAAACTATTCAGCTACCGAAAAGGAGTGCCTCGCCATAGTCTGGGGAATTCGGAAAATGAGACCCTACCTAGAAGGATATCGATTTAAGGTGATAACCGATCACATGTCACTGAAGTGGCTGAATTCCATAGAGAGCCCTTCCGGTCGTATAGCACGATGGGCTTTAGAGTTACAGCAGCATACTTTCGACATCGAATATCGTAAAGGGAAACTCAACCAAGTAGCAGACGCACTGTCCCGACAGCCGCTAGAGACCATAAGGCAAGCGACGACGATGGCTCCACAATGCAAATGGTGGCGTAAGCGAGTAGAAGAAGTTCGCGTAAACCCAGAGAAGTACGCAGATTACATGGAGAAGGATGGCCAACTTTATCGCCACATTCCGTGTAGATCTCAGGATGAAGAGGCTGTACCCTGGAAACTATGTGTGCCTAAGCCCCTCCGCATAAGAGTGCTGCAAGAGAACCACGATATTCCTAGCGCCGGACACATGGGCATACGCCGGACAGTAGCCCGAGTCGCCAACCGATACTACTGGCCAGGAATGTTCCGCGACATTAGTCGGTACGTACGCGAGTGTGAGTCCTGCCAGAAATACAAGGAAGGACAGCAGGGACCAGCAGGGAAGATGCTTTCACAGGTGGCACAGGAACCGTTTGCCACAGTTTGCACCGACTTCATCGGACCCTTACCGCGATCATCCCATGGCAATACAATGCTACTGGTGTTTTTCGACCGCTTCAGCAAGTGGGTTGAATTAGTCCCCATGAGGCGCGCTACAGCTGAAGGACTTCGTCGCGCATTTAGAGAAAGAATCCTCGCGAGATTTGGTGTTCCGAAGATCCTTATTTCGGACAATGGTGTTCAATTCACGAGTACATTATGGCAACACTATCTAAAGGAATTAGGGGTACGCCAGCAATTCACGGCGCCGTATACACCTCAAGAAAATCCCACGGAAAGAGTAAACCGCACGATCAAGCGAATTATTGCACAACTCAGCAAATCACGACACCAGCAATGGGACGATTTTCTCCCAGAGATTGAGCTGGCAGTAAATTCCAGCATCTCGGCCTCCACAGGGTATAGCCCGGCATTTCTCGTACAAGGGCGAGAACCGCGACTGCCAAAGGCCCTGTTCGACGAAGTTAATATCGGCACAGGTATGATACCCCCGACGGCCGAAGAAAAGTACGACAGGATGCAGGAAGCCTTCAGAATCGTTCGACAAAACATGGAGAGAGCATCCATGAACCAAGCCCGCCACTATAATTTGAGGCGTAGAAAATGGACCCCCGCGATCGGAGAGCTAGTTCTGGCGAAGGAACATCATCTCTCTAAAGCCGTAGACGGTTTCGCCGCAAAGTTAGCCCCGAAGTACGACGGTCCTTATAAAATTCTAAGATACATTTCACCAGTGATCGTACATGTCCAGAAGATCGACGGCGGCAAGGAGAAAACAGTAAACATCAGCGAATTAAAGCTGTACAACAGTTTCGCGGCAGTGTAAAGTAAATAAATAAACAAACAAATTTAAAAATTACAAATTTAAAAATTAAAAATTATAAATTTAAAAATTACAAATTTAAAAATTACGAATTTAAAAATTACAAATTTAAAAATTATAAATTTAAAAATTACAAATTTAAAAATTTAAAATTTACAAATTTAAAAATTACAAATTTAAAAATTACAAATTTAAACATTACAAATGAAAATAAAAATAAATATAAATCCTTACTCAAACGAGTATGTCTACTGACCAAAACGAGTACCAAACAAGTAGATCAAATTCATTCGACCGTGAGCCGTCAGTGAGATTAGACATCCGGAGAATACACACAAGATGAACGACAAAAATAAATGGACGCAGAGCGTAAAGCGATTCCGCGAGCGGATGGCGGAGGAGCAAAGGAAGCTCCCCAGGACACAGCCACTGGAGGCAGCGGGCACTTCAGACACTAGAAGTGCCAGATCAGCACGCGCAGATGCTCTGCAAGCAGCGACGCAACATCTGGCGCGACGCAAAGGGGTAGCAACGGCTAGCCACAGAACCAACGCTTGCGCGGCCAACGTACCCGACGCCGCCACATCGCACCAGGTCAACGCCGCCACCACTGTGCACACCACCGACCGTAACGCCAGGGCAGTTTCCGCAAAGGCTCGTAAGGCGCAAACTGCCATGAGGCGCTCTATCGCAGCGCACGTAAGCACGACGCGCCGAGCTTCTTGGGCTGCAGCGTTGCAGAGAACCAACCTGGCCGCGGAGCCATGCACCGTCGGCAGGATCAGTAGCAGCGAAACGTCTACCTCTGACGATTCCACCGTCCCATGGAGATCGCCGGTGATCGAACTTTCGTCCGAAAATGAAGATACGCTACTGGAGAACACGAAGGCGGAACTTACCTTCCCAGCGGGGCCAAATGGAGTCTGCCTATACCAAGATGTTGGCTTACAGACACGATCATTGATGCGTACGCGAAGCACTTGGAAGCTGAATTTGGTCCGAAAGGTACAGTTCTTAGCCCATTCGTGGTCTGGCAGCTGAACCAGCCAGGAAGACGCGATGAAAACTTCCGCCGCATTCACCGCTGGATTCGCAACATCGACATATTTGGACAGAGGGTAGTACTAGCGCCACACAACACCGAGCACCACTGGTACCTCCTCGCCCTATCCAACCGCGAGCTCACGCACCACGTCACGGACACAGTCTGCTACCACCAACACCAGCTATGGACAGCAGATTCCTGGATGAGGGGTAAGGTCACCCACGCAACCACGGCCTGGCGCGAATTCCTCCAGTGGGAAGACAAGGAAAGAGGCGGAGGAGGAGAATTTGAGTATCGGGAGCTGCTGCTAGACGTACCCCAGCAAGAAAACACGAATGACTGCGGTATATACGTGCTGGAGACAATAGAACGGGTCATGCGACACGTCGGACGAAACGAAGGGGCGCTCGGATGTATCTCCGAACCCTTCACGGCGAAGCAGGCAGCTGAAAAGCAAGCCCAAGTATTGACCACCTTCAGACAACACCAAACCACACCCGCGCCCATCGTTGAAATACCAGCACCATCATCTGCGGAAGTAGAGCTGCCACCCGAAGGTATAAAAATCCCTATTGCCGAAGCAAACGAAACAGCATTGGAGACTTTCCCGGAAATTGCGGATAGAATCCGCAGAGGCCTCAAGGACCTCTCAGACGGCATGGGGAAGCACCGGCTAAAATTTAATACAGCCAAGCTTAAAGTGTTCATGTACCGGTGGGGCGTCCACATCACAGCAAAAGCCACAACAACAACCACGGCAACTAAAGGACCCTAAGGAGACAATTTTCTCTAAATTTTGTAACTAAATTTAAGTTATATTAATGATTTTTAATACGTATATATGTATATATACTTTTAGGCGTAAATCTTAGATTTTTTTTTCTCCTATATCAAACCACCATTGTAAGTTAGCAATACTATTTTTTTTAAAAACCTTTTTTTAAGAAACCATTGTAAATTAACAATAGAATTTATTGAATTTTGCATGGAATGCAAAACCCTCCGAAGTGGGGGGGGGAGTGTGAGAACTAAATATCTTATAGAATTTAGTCCACACAAAGGCCCACCCTACTGTTCACAAGCATATATACGCAGCGGTAAAACCACGCCACGAAGATGGAGAAACCAGACATGCAGATAAAAGGACAACAAGAATGCATACGCAGCGGTAAAAACACGCCACGCAAACCAGACAAGCAGACGAAACAACAGCAGCGGTAAAATCACACCACCGCCAGCAACACACGCCATCCCAGCAACACACGCCATCCCAATGCAACATGTTGCGAATGTGCTAGCACGCAACACAGGCTTGGTGGGTAGTTCGATGGTGGACGATCAGGAAGTCAGCACGGGACTGTGACAGCGTACACACGTTTTGGCATCAGACTACGCAGCGAGTTTATCCTCTGGCTAGTCTTGGTACCCTGACCTGTGAACGCCGTATGTTAAGGGTGAGCTCGGTAGTGAGTTTATCCTCTGACCGACTCAACCGTTAACATCGCGGTCGCTAAGACAGTCTTCCGGGATCCGGGATCTTTAAAAGTAAGTCGTCTAGTTAGTGAAGCCTACGCGAGCGTCGGCAGAAGTAGCCGAGCGTAGTCGGCGTAGCACGCGAGGGTGAACGCGTATGGCAGGGCAGCGATAGGGAAGCCCACACGAGCGGCGGCAGAAGCAGCAGAGCGTGATTGAAGCGGTACGGAGCAGCAAGTCGTCTAGCACCCAGGAGCGCGGCAGAGCGGGGAAACGGTATTGCCCTAACGGAGCACATCGAACCGTTACCCTAACAGCGCCGTCCTCGGGCGACGACTGTACAACGCAGGAGACGTTTTGTGACTTGAATTAATATATTATATTAGATATTACTATAAATTGAAATAAATAAAGAACGATTCGCAGAAGAGCCCCAACACTTACAAATTTATTGTAACGAACCCTGGACACGGCGAGTATACCTCAGCAATTATACTTGTAAGAAGCAGGGGCAGCAAAAAGCTTCGTTACAGTATATAGTCGATTTTCTTGTATATACGCATTTAGCAATCGACATCGAAATGCTTCAAATCATTAGTTTAACATATTTAAGTTAACAACCTTCTTTAACGTAATGAAGGTGATATAAAGCCATGGCAGAATAAAGACAGTGCATGTAGAAGAATTGCGTAATCTTATATTTAGGTATGAATTCGTTTTTCTTGTATATACTCATTTAGCAATCGATATCGAAATGCTTCAAATCAATATTGTAACATATTTAAGTTAATAAACCTTGCTAAACGTATTGAAGGTGATACAAAGCCATGGCGGCATAACGACAGTACATTTGGAAGAATTCCGTAATCTTATATTTAGGTATAAAGTCGATTTTTTTGTATAAATATACGCATTTAGCAATCGATATCGAAATGCTTCAAATCATTAGTTTAACATATTTAAGATAATTAACCCTCTTTATCTTACTGAAGTCTACAAAAGCCTTAACGGCATAACGGCAGTGCATTTAGAAGAATTCCGTAATCTTATATTTAGGTATAAAGTCGATTTTGTTGTATATACACATTTTGCAATCGATATCGAAATGCTTCAAATCATTAGTTTAACATATTTAAGTTAATTAACCTTCTTTAACGTAATGAAGGTGATATAAAGCCATGGCGGCATAACGACAGTGCATTTAGAAGAATTCCGTAATCTTATATTTAGGTATAAAGTCGATTTTGTTGTATATACGCATTAAGCAATCGATATCGAAATGCTTCAAATCATTAGTTTAACATATTTAAGTTAATTAACCTTCTTTAACGTATTGAAGTTGATATAAAGCCATGGCGGCATCACAACAGTACATTTGGAAGAATTTCGTAGTCTTATATTTAGGTATAAAGTCGATTTTCTGGTATATATGCATTAAGCAATCGATATCGAAATGCTTCAAATCATTATTTTAACACATTAAGTTAATAAACGCTTTTTAGCTTACAGAAGTCTACTTAAGGCCTTAACGGTATAACGGCAGTGCATTTAGAAGAACTCCGTAAACTTACATTTAGGTATAAAGTCGATTTTGTTGTATATACATATTTAGCAATCGACATCGATATGCTTCACCTCATTAGTTTAACATATTTAAGTTAATAAACCTTCTTTAACGAACTGAAGTTGACTTAAGGACATGGCGGCATAACAGCAGTGCATTTAGAAGAATTCCGTTATCTTATATTTAGGTATAAAATCGATTTTCTTGTATATACACATTTAGCAATCGATATCGAAATGCGTCAAATCATTAGTTTAACATATTTAAGTTAATTAACCTTATTTAACGTATTGAAGTTGGTATAAAGCCATGGCGGCATAACGACAGTGCATTTAGAAGAATTCCGTTATCTTATATTTATGTAAAAAGTCGATTTTCTTGTATATTCACATTAAGCGATCGATATCGAGATGCTTCAAATCATTCGTTTAACATATTTAAGTTAGCTAACCTTCTTTAACGTAATGAAGGTGATATAAAGCCATGGCGGCATAACGACAGTGCATTTAGAAGAATTCCGTAATCTTATATTTAGGTATAAAATCATTCGTTTAACATATTTAAGTTAGTTAACCTTCTTTAACGTAATGAAGGTGATATAAAGCCATGGCGGCATAACGACAGTGCATTTAGAAGAATTCCGTAATCTTATATTTAGGTATAAAATCGATTTTGTTGTATAAACGCATCTAGCAGTCGATATCGAAATGCTTCGAATCATTAGTTTAACATATTTAAGTTAATTAACCCTCTTTATCTAACTGAAGTCTACAAACGGCTTAACGGCATAACGGCAAAGCATTAAGAAGAAATACGTTATCTTATATTTAGGTATAAAGTCGATTTTGTTGTACATACGCATTTAGCAATCGATATCGCAATGCACCAAATAACTGGTTTAGCATATTTAAGTTAATTAACCTTCTTTATCTTACTGAAGTTTACATAAAGCAATAACGGCATAACGGCAGTATATTTATATGAATTCCGTTATCTTTTATTTAGGTATAAAGTCGATTTTTTTGTACATACACATTAAGCAATCGATATCGAAAATCTTCAAATCAGTAGTTTAACATATTTATGTTAGTTAAACTTCTTTAACGTAATGCAGGTGATATAAAGCCATGGCGGCATAACGACAGTGCATTTAGAAGCATTCCGTCATCTTATATTTAGGTATAAAGTCGATTTTGTTGTATATGCGCATTTAGCAATCGATATCGAAATGCTTCAAATTACTAGTTTAACATATTTAAGTTAATTACCTTCTTTAACGTAACGAAGTTGATATAAAGCCATGGCAGCATAACGACAGTACATTTGGAAGAATTCCGCAGTCTTATATTTAGGTATAAAGTCAATTTTCTTGCATATAAACATTTAGCAATCGATATTGGAATGCTTCATATCGGTAGTTTAACATATCTAAGTTAATTAACCTTATTTAACGATCTGAAGTTGGCATATAGCCATGGCGGCATAGCGGCAGTGCATTTAGATGAATTCCGTTATCTTATATTTAGGTATAAAGTCGATTTTCTGTATATACACATTTAGCTATCGATATCGAAATGCTGCAAGTCATTATTTTAACACATTAAGTTAATAAACGCTTTTTAGCTTACAGAAGTCTACACAAGGCCTTAGCGGTATAACGGCAGTGCATTTAGAAGAACTCCGTAATCTTATAATTTTATATTTAGGTATAAAGTCGATTTTCTTGTATTTACACATTTAGCAATCGATATCGAAATGCACCAAATAACTGGTTTAGCATATTTAAGTTAATTAACCTTCTTTATCTTACTGAAGTTTACATAAAGCAATAACGGCATAACGGCAGTATATTTATATGAATTCCTTTATCTTTTATTTAGGTATAAAGTCGATTTTTTTGTACATACACATTAAGCAATCGATATCGAAATGCTTCAAATCATTAGTTCAACATATTTAAGCTAATTAACCTTCTTTACCGTAATGAAGGTGATATAAAGCCATGACGGCATAACGATAGTGCATTTAGAAGAATTCCGTAATCTTATATTTAGGTATAAAGTCGACTTTGTTGTATATGCGCATTTAGCAATTGATATCGAAATGCTTCAAATCATTAGTTTAACATATTTAAGTTAATTAATCTTCTTTAACGTATTGAAGTTGATATAAAGCCATGGCGGCATAACGACAGTAGATATGGAAGAATTCCGTAAGCTTATATTTAGGTATAAAGTCGATTTTGTTGTATATACACATTAAGCAATCGATATCGAAATGCTTCAAATCATTAGTTTAACATGTTTAAGTTAATTAACCTTCTTTATCTTACTGAAGTTTACATAAAGCCAAAACGGTATAACGGCAGTTCATTTGGAAGAATTCCGTAATCTTATATTTAGGTAAAAAGTCGATTTTCTTGTATATACACATTTAGCTATCGATATCGAAATGCTTCAAATCATTCGTTTAACATATTTAAGTTAGTTAACCTTCCTTAACGTAATGAAGGTGATATAAAGCCATGGCGGCATAACGACAGTGCATTGAGAAGAATTCCGTAATCTTATATTTAGGTATAAAGTCGATTTTGTCGTATATACGCATCTAGCAATCGATATCGAAATGCTTCGAATTATTAGTTTAACATATTTAAGTTAACTTACCCTCTTTATCTTACTGAAGTCTACGAACGGCTTAACGGCATAACGGCAAAGCATTTAGAAGAAATACGTAATCTTATATTGAGGTATAAATTCGATTTTCTTGTATATACACATTTAGCAATCGATATGGAAATGCTTCAAATCATTAGTTTAACATATTTAAGCTAATTAACCCTCTTTATCTTACTAAAGTCTACAAAAGCCTTAACGGCGTAACGGCAGTGCAATTGGAAGAATTCCGTTGTCTTATATTTAGGTATAAAGTCGATTTTCTTGTATATACTCATTTAGCAATCGTTAGCGAAATGCTTCAAATCATTAATTTAATATATTTAAGTTAATAACGGTTCTTTAACGCACTGCAGTTAACATAAAAACGTGGCGGCATAACGGCAGTGCATGTAGAAGAATTCCGTAGTCTTATATTTAAGCATAAATTCGATTTTCTTGTATATACACATATAGCAATCGATATCGAAATGCTTCAAATCATTAGTTTAACATATTTAAGTTAATAAACCTTCTTTAACGAACGGAAGTTGGCATAAAGCCATGGCGACATAACGGCTGTGCATTTAGAAAAATTCCGTAATCTTATATATAGGTATAAAGTCGATTTTCTTGTATATACACATTTAGCAATCTATAACGAAATGCTTCAAATCATTAGTTTAACATATTTAGGTTAATTACCTTCTTTAACGTAATGAAGTTGATATAAAGCCATGGCAGAATAACGACAGTACATTTGGAAGAATTCCGCAGTCTTATATTTAGGTATAAAGTCAATTTTCTTGCATATAAACATTTAGCAATCGATATTGAAATGCTTCATATCGGTAGTTTAACATATCTAAGTTAATTAATCTTATTTAACGATCTGAAGTTGACTTAAGGCCATGGCGGCATAACAGCAGTGCATTTAGAAGAATTCCGTTATCTTATATTTAGGTATAAAGTCGATTTTCTGTATATAAACATTTAGCTATCGATATCGGAATGCTGCAAGTCATTATTTTAACACATTAAGTTAATAAACGCTTTTTAGCTTACAGAAGTCTACACAAGGCCTTAGCGGTATAACGGCAGTGCATTTAGAAGAACTCCGTAATCTTATAATTTTATATTTAGGTATAAAGTCGATTTTCTTGTATTTACACATTTAGCAATCGATATCGAAATGCACCAAATAACTGGTTTAGCATATTTAAGTTAATTAACCTTCTTTATCTTACTGAAGTTTACATAAAGCAATAACGGCATAACGGCAGTATATTTATATGAATTCCGTTATCTTTTATTTAGGTATAAAGTCGATTTTTTTGTACATACACATTAAGCAATCGATATCGAAATGCTTCAAATCATTAGTTCAACATATTTAAGTTAATTAACCTTCTTTACCGTAATGAAGGTGATATAAAGCCATGGCGGCATAACGATAGTGCATTTAGAAGAATTCCGTAATCTTATATTTAGGTATAAAGTCGATTTTGTTGTATATGCGCATTTAGCAATTGATATCGAAATGCTTCAAATCATTAGTTTAACATATTTAAGTTAATTAATCTTCTTTAACGTATTGAAGTTGATATAAAGCCATGGCGGCATAACGACAGTAGATATGGAAGAATTCCGTAATCTTATATTTAGGTATAAAGTCGATTTTGTTGTATATACACATTAAGCAATCGATATCGAAATGCTTCAAATCATTAGTTTAACATGTTTAAGTTAATTAACCTTCTTTATCTTACTGAAGTTTACATAAAGCCAAAACGGTATAACGGCAGTGCACTTGGAAGAATTCCGTAATCTTATATTTAGGTAAAAAGTCGATTTTCTTGTATATACACATTTAGCTATCGATATCGAAATGCTTCAAATCATTCGTTTAACATATTTAAGTTAGTTAACCTTCCTTAACGTAATGAAGGTGATATAAAGCCATGGCGGCATAACGACAGTGCATTGAGAAGAATTCGTAATCTTATATTTAGGTATAAAGTCGATTTTGTCGTATATACGCATCTGGCAATCGATATCGAAATGCTTCGAATTATTAGTTTAACATATTTAAGTTAACTTACCCTCTTTATCTTACTGAAGTCTACGAACGGCTTAACGGCATAACGGCAAAGCATTTAGAAGAAATACGTAATCTTATATTGAGGTATAAATTCGATTTTCTTGTATATACACATTTAGCAATCGATATGGAAATGCTTCAAATCATTAGTTTAACATATTTAAGCTAATTAACCCTCTTTATCTTACTAAAGTCTACAAAAGCCTTAACGGCGTAACGGCAGTGCAATTGGAAGAATTCCGTTGTCTTATATTTAGGTATAAAGTCGATTTTCTTGTATATACTCATTTAGCAATCGTTAGCGAAATGCTTCAAATCATTAATTTAATATATTTAAGTTAATAACGGTTCTTTAACGCACTGCAGTTAACATAAAAACGTGGCGGCATAACGGCAGTGCATGTAGAAGAATTCCGTAGTCTTATATTTAAGCATAAATTCGATTTTCTTGTATATACACATATAGCAATCGATATCGAAATGCTTCAAATCATTAGTTTAACATATTTAAGTTAATAAACCTTCTTTAACGAACGGAAGTTGGCATAAAGCCATGGCGACATAACGGCTGTGCATTTAGAAAAATTCCGTAATCTTATATATAGGTATAAAGTCGATTTTCTTGTATATACACATTTAGCAATCTATAACGAAATGCTTCAAATCATTAGTTTAACATATTTAGGTTAAATGACCTTCTTTATCTTACTGAAGTTTACATAAAGCCATAACGGTATAACGGCAGTGCATTTGGAAGAATTCCGTAAACTTATATTTAGGTATAAAGTCGATTTTCTTGTATTTACATATTTAGCAATCGAGATCGAAATGCTTCAAATCATTAGTTTAACATATTTAAGATAATAAACCTTCTTTAACGAACGGAAGTTGGCATAAAGCCATGGCGACATAACGGCAGTGCATTTAGAAAAATTCCCTAATCTTATATTTAGGTATAAAGCCGATTTTCTTTTATATACACATTTAGCGATCGATATCGAGATGCTTCAAATCATTCGTTTAATATATTTAAGTTAGTTAACCTTCTTTAACGTAATGAAGGTGATATAAAGCCATAGCGGCATAACGACAGTGCATTTAGAAGAATTCCGTAATCTTATATTTAGGTATAAAGTCGATTTTGTTGTATATACACATTTTGCAATCGATATCGAAATGCTTCAAATCATTAGTTTAACATATCTAGGTTAAATGACCTTCTTTATCTTACTGAAGTTTACACAAAGCCAAAACGGTATAACGGCAGTGTATTTGGAAGAATTCCGTAAACTTAAATTTAGGTATAAAGTCGATTTTGTTGTATATACATATTTAGCAATCGACATCGATATGCTTCACCTCATTAGTTTAACATATTTAAGTTAATAAACCTTCTTTAACGAACTGAAGTTGACTTAAGGCCATGGCGGCATAACAGCAGTGCATTTAGAAGAATTCCGTTATCTTATATTTAGGTATAAAATCGATTTTCTTTAATATACACATTTAGCAATCGATATTGAAATGCTTCAAATCATTAGTTTAACATATTTAAGTTAATTAACCTTCTTTAACTAACGGATGTTGGCATAAAGCCATGGCGGCATAACGACAGTGCATTTAGAAGAATTCCGTTATCTTATATTTATGTAAAAAGTCGATTTTCTTGTATATACACATTCAGCGATCGATATCGAGATGCTTCAAATCATTAGTTTAACATATTTAAGTTAATTAACCTTCTTTAACGTAATGAAGGTGATATAAAGCCATGGCGGCATAACGACAGTGCATTTAGAAGAATTCCGTAATCTTATATTTAGGTATAAAGTCGATTTTGTTGTATATACGCATTAAGCAATCGATATCGAAATGCTTCAAATCATTAGTTTAACATATTTAAGTTAATTAACCTTCTTTAACGTATTGAAGTTGATATAAAGCCATGGCGGCATCACAACAGTACATTTGGAAGAATTTCGTAGTCTTATATTTAGGTATAAAGTCGATTTTCGCTTATATATGCATTAAGAAATCGATATCGAAATGCTTCAAATCATTATTTTAACACATTAAGTTAATAAACGCTTTTTAGCTTACAGAAGTCTACTTAAGGCCTTAACGGTATAACGGCAGTGCATTTAGAAGAACTCCGTAAACTTACATTTAGGTATAAAGTCGATTTTGTTGTATATACATATTTAGCAATCGACATCGATATACTTCACCTCATTAGTTTAACATATTTAAGTTAATAAACCTTCTTTAACGAACTGAAGTTGACTTAAGGCCATGGCGGCATAACAGCAGTGCATTTAGAAGAATTCCGTTATCTTATATTTAGGTATAAAATCGATTTTCTTGTATATACACATTTAGCAATCGATATCGAAATGCTTCAAATCATTAGTTTAACATATTTAAGTTAATTAACCTTATTTAACGTATTGAAGTTGATATAAAGCCATGGCGGCATAACGACAGTGCATTTAGAAGAATTCCGTTATCTTATATTTATGTAAAAAGTCGATTTTCTTGTATATTCACATTAAGCGATCGATATCGAGATGCTTCAAATCATTCGTTTAACATATTTAAGTTAGTTAACCTTCTTTAACGTAATGAAGGTGATATAAAGCCATGGCGGCATATTGACAGTGCATTTAGAAGAATTCCGTAATCTTATATTTAGGTATAAAATCGACTTCGTTGTATAAACGCATCTAGCAGTCGATATCGAAATGCTTCGAATCATTAGTTTAACATATTTAAGTTAATTAACCCTCTTTATCTTACTGAAGTCTACAAACGGCTTAACGGCATAACGGCAAAGCATTAAGAAGAAATACGTTATCTTATATTTAGGTATAAAGTCGATTTTGTTGTACATACGCATTTAGCAATCGATATCGCAATGCTTCAAATAATTAGTTTAACATATTTAAGTTAATTAACCTTCTTTAACGTAATGAAGGTGATATAAAGCCATGGCGGCATAACGACAGTGCAGGTAGAAAAGTTCCGTAATCTTATATTTAGGTATATAGTCGATTTTCTTGTATTTACACATTTAGCAATCGATATCGAAAATCTTCAAATCAGTAGTTTAACATATTTATGTTAGTTAAACTTCTTTAACGTAATGCAGGTGATATAAAGCCATGGCGGCATAACGACAGTGCATTTAGAAGCATTCCGTCATCTTATATTTAGGTATAAAGTCGATTTTGTTGTATATGCGCATTTAGCAATCGATATCGAAATGCTTCAAATCACTAGTTTAACATATTTAAGTTAATTACCTTCTTTAACGTAATGAAGTTGATATAAAGCCATGGCAGCATAACGACAGTACATTTGGAAGAATTCCGCAGTCTTATATTTAGGTATAAAGTCAATTTTCTTGCATATAAACATTTAGCACTCGATATTGAAATGCTTCATATCGGTAGTTTAACATATCTAAGTAAACTAACCTTATTTAACGATCTGAAGTTGGCATATAGCCATGGCGGCATAGCGGCAGTGCATTTAGATGAATTCCGTTATCTTATATTTAGGTATAAAGTCGATTTTCTGTATATACACATTTAGCTATCGATATCGAAATGCTGCAAATCATTAGTTCAACATATTTAAGTTAATTAACCTTCTTTACCGTAATGAAGGTGATATAAAGCCATGCCGGCATAACGATAGTGCATTTAGAAGAATTCCGTAATCTTATATTTAGGTATAAAGTCGATTTTGTTGTATATGCGCCTTTAGCAATTGATATCGAAATGCTTCAAATCATTAGTTTAACATATTTAAGTTAATTAACCTTCTTTACCGTAATTAAGGTGATATAAAGCCATGGCGGCATAACGATAGTGCATTTAGAAGAATTCCGTAATCTTATATTTAGGTATAAAGTCGATTTTGGTGTATATACGCATCTAGCCATTGATATCGAAATGCTTCAAATCATTAGTTTAACATATTTAAGTTAATTAATCTTCTTTAACGTATTGAAGTTGATATAAAGCCATGGCGGCATAACGACAGTAGATATGGAAGAATTCCGTAATCTTATATTTAGGTATAAAGTCGATTTTGTTGTATATACACATTAAGCAATCGATATCGAAATGCTTCAAATCATTAGTTTAACATGTTTAAGTTAATTAACCTTCTTTATCTTACTGAAGTTTACATAAAGCCAAAACGGTATAACGGCAGTGCATTTGGAAGAATTCCGTAATCTTATATTTAGGTATAAATTCGATTTTCTTGTATATACACATTTAGCTAACGATATCGAAATGCTTCAAATCATTCGTTTAACATATTTAAGTTATTTAACCTTCCTTAACGTAATGAAGGTGATATAAAGCCATGGCGGCATAACGACAGTGCATTGAGAAGAATTCCGTAATCTTATATTTAGGTGTAAAGTCGATTTTGTCGTATATACGCATCTAGCAATCGATATCGAAATGCTTCGAATTATTAGTTTAACATATTTAAGTTAACTAACCCTCTTTATCTTACTGAAGTCTACGAACGGCTTAACGGCATAACGGCAAAGCATTTAGAAGAAATACGTAATCTTATATTTAGGTATAAATTCGATTTTCTTGTATATACACATTTAGCAATCGATATCGAAATGCTTCAAATCATTAGTTTAACATATTTAAGCTAATTAACCTTCTTTATCTTACTAAAGTCTACAAATGCCTTAACGGCGTAACGGCAGTGCAATTGGAAGAATTCCGTTGCCTTATATTTAGGTATAAAGTCGATTTTCTTGTATATACTCATTTAGCAATCGTTATCGAAATGCTTCAAATCATTAATTTAATATATTTAAGTTAATAACGGTTCTTTAACGCACTGCAGTTAACATAAAGCCGTGGCGGCATAACGGCAGTGCATGTAGAAGAATTCCGTAGTCTTATGTTTAAGCCTAAAGTCGATTTTCTTGTATATACACATATAGCAATCGATATCGAAATGCTTCAAATCATTAGTTTAACATATTTAAGTTAATAAACCTTCTTTAACGAACGGAAGTTGGCATAAACCCATGGCGACATAACGGCTGTGCATTTAGAAAAATTCCGTAATCTTATATATAGGTATAAAGTCGATTTTCTTGTATATACACATTTAGCAATCTATAACGAAATGCTTCAAATCATTAGTTTAACATATTTAGGTTAAATGACCTTCTTTATCTTACTGAAGTTTACATAAAGCCATAACGGTATAACGGCAGTGCATTTGGAAGAATTCCGTAAACTTATATTTAGGTATAAAGTCGATTTTCTTGTATTTACATATTCAGCAATCGAGATCGAAATGCTTCAAATCATTAGTTTAACATATTTAAGTTAATAAACCTTCTGTAACGAACTGAAGTTGACTTAGGGCCATGGCGGCATAACAGCAGTGCATTTAGAAGAATTCCGTTATCTTATATTTAGGTATAAAATCGATTTTCTTGTATATACACATTTAGCAATCGATATCGACATGCTTCAAATCATTAGTTTAACATATTTAAGTTAATTAACCTTATTTAACGTATTGAAGTTGATATAAAGCCATGGCGGCATAACGACAGTGCATTTAGAAGAATTCCGTTATCTTATATTTATGTAAAACGTCGATTTTCTTGTATATACACATTCAGCGATCGATATCGAGATGCTTCAAATCATTCGTTTAACATATTTAAGTTAGTTAAACTTCTTTAACGTAATGAAAGTGATATAAAGCCATGGCGGCATAACGACAGTGCATTTAGAAGAATTCCGTAATCTTATATTTAGGTATAAAATCCATTTTGTTGTATATACGCATCTAGCAATCGATATCGAAATGCTTTGAATCATTAGTTTAACATATTTAAGTTAATTAACCCTCTTTATCTTACTGAAGTCTACAAACGGCTTAACGGCATAACGGCAAAGCATTTAGAAGAAATACGTTATCTTATATTTAGGTATAAAAACGATTTTGTTGTACATACGCATTTAGCAATCGATATCGAAATGCTTCAAATCATTAGTTTAACATATTTAAGTTAATTAACCTTCTTTAACGAACTGAAGTTGACTTAGGGCCATGGCGGCATAACAGCAGTGCAATTGGAAGAATTCCGTTGCCTTATATTTAGGTATAAAGTCGATTTTCTTGTATATACTCATTTAGCAATCGTTATCGAAATGCTTCAAATCATTAATTTAATATATTTAAGTTAATAACGGTTCTTTAACGAACGGAAGTTGGCATAAAGCCATGGCGACCTAACGGCAGTGCATTTAGAAAAATTCCGTAATCTTATATTTAGGTATAAAGCCGATTTTCTTTTATATACACATTTAGCGCTCGATATCGAGATGCTTCAAATCATTCGTTTAATATATTTAAGTTAGTTAACCTTCTTTAACGTAATGAAGGTGATATAAAGCCATGGCGGCATAACGACAGTGCATTTAGAAGAATTCCGTAATCTTATATTTAGGTATAAAGTCGATTTTGTTGTATATACACATTTTGCAATCGATATCGAAATGCTTCAAATCATTAGTTTAACATATCTAGGTTAAATGACCTTCTTTATCTTACTGAAGTTTACATAAAGCCAAAACGGTATAACGGCAGTGTATTTGGAAGAATTCCGTAAACTTATATTTAGGTATAAAGTCGATTTTGTTGTATATACATATTTAGCAATCGACATCGATATGCTTCACCTCATTAGTTTAACATATTTAAGTTAATAAACCTTCTTTAACGAACTGAAGTTGACTTAGGGCCATGGCGGCATAACAGCAGTGCATTTAGAAGAATTCCGTTATCTTATATTTAGGTATAAAATCGATTTTCTTGTATATACACATTTAGCAATCGATATCGAAATGCTTCAAATCATTAGTTTAACATATTTAAGCTAATTAACCTTATTTAACGTATTGAAGTTGATATAAAGCCATGGCGGCATAACGACAGTGCATTTAGAAGAATTTCGTTATCTTATATTTATGTAAAACGTCGATTTTCTTGTATATACACATTCAGCGATCGATATCGAGATGCTTCAAATCATTCGTTTAACATATTTAAGTTAGTTAACCTTCTTTAACGTAATGAAAGTGATATAAAGCCATGGCGGCATAACGACAGTGCATTTAGAAGAATTCCGTAATCTTATATTTAGGTATAAAATCGATTTTGTTGTATATACGCATCTAGCAATCGATATCGAAATGCTTTGAATCATTAGTTTAACATATTTAAGTTAATTAACCCTCTTTATCTTACTGAAGTCTACAAACGGCTTAACGGCATAACGGCAAAGCATTTAGAAGAAATACGTTATCTCATATTTAGGTATAAAGTCGATTTTGTTGTACATACGCATTTAGCAATCGATATCGAAATGCTTCAAATCATTAGTTTAACATATTTAAGTTAATTAACCTTCTTTAACGTAATGAAGGTGATATGAAGCCATGGCGGCATAACGGCAGTGCAGGTAGAAGAGTTCCGTAATCTTATATTTAGGTATAAAGTCAATTTCCTTGTATATAACCATTTAGCAATCGATATTGAAATGCTTAAAATCGTTAGTTTAACATAGCTAAGTTAATTAACCTTATTTAACGATCTGAAGTTGATATATAGCCATGGCGGCATAGCGGCAGTGCATTTAGAAGAATTCCGTTATCTTATATTTAGGTATAAAGTCGATTTTCTGTATATACACATTTAGCTATCGATATCGAAATGCTGCAAATCATTATTTTAACACATTAAGTTAATAAACGCTTTTTAGCTTACAAAAGTCTTCATAAGCCCTTAGCGGTATAATGGCAGTGCAGTTAGAAAAACTCCGTAATTTTAAAATTTTATATTTAGGTATAAAGTCGATTTTCTTGTATTTACACATTTAGCAATCGATATCGAAATGCACCAAATAACTGGTTTAGCATATTTAAGTTAATTAACCTTCTTTATCTTACTGAAGTTTACATAAAGCAATAACGGCATAACGGCAGTATATTTATATGAATTCCGTTATCTTTGATTTAGGTATAAAGTCGATTTTCTGTACATACACATTAAGCAATCGATATCGAAATGCTTCAAATCATTAGTTCAACATATTTAAGTTAATTAACCTTCTTTACCGTAGTGAAGGTGATATAAAGCCATGGCGGCATAACGATAGTGCATTTAGAAGAATTCCGTAATCTTATATTTAGGTATAAGGTCGATTTTGTTGTATATGCGCATTTAGCAATCGATATCGAAATGCTTCAAATCATTAGTTTAACATATTTAAGTTAGTTAACCTTCTTTAACGTAATGAAGGTGATATAAAGCCATGGCGGCATAACGACAGTGCATGTAGAAGAATTCCGTAATCTTATATTTAGGTATAAAGTAGATTTTGTTGTATATATGCATCTAGCAATCGATATCGAAATGCTTTGAATTATTAGTTTAACATATTTAAGTTAATAAACCCTCTTTATCTTACTGAAGTCTACGAACGGATTAACGGCGTAACGGCAAAGCATTTAGAAGAAATACGTAATCTTATATTTAGGTATAAAGTCGATTTTCTTGTATATACACATTTAGCAATCGATATCGAAATGCTTCAAATCATTAGTTTAACATATTTAAGCTAATTAACCCTCTTTATCTTACTAAAGTCTACAAAAGCCTTAACGGCGTAACGGCAGTGCATTTGGAAGAATTCCGTTGTCTTATTTTTAGGTATAAAGTGGATTTTCTTGTATATACTCATTTAGCAATCGATATCGAAATGCTTCAAATAATTAATTTAATATATTTAAGTTAATAACGGTTCTTTAACGCACTGAAGTTAACATAAAGCCATGGCGTTATAACGGCAGTGCATGTAGAAGAATTCCGTAGTCTTATAGTTAAGCATAAAGTCGATTTTCTTGTATATACACATATAGCAATCGATATCGAAATGCTTCAAATCATTAGTTTAACATATTTAAGTTAATAAACCTTCTTTAACGAACGGAAGTTGGCATAAAGCCATGGCGACATAACGGCAGTGCATTTAGAAAAATTCCGTAATCTTATTAATAGGTATAAAGTCGATTTTCTTGTATATACACATTTAGCAATCTATAACGAAATGCTTCAAATCATTAGTTTAACATATTTAGGTTAAATGACCTTCTTTATCTTACTGAAGTTTACATAAAGCCGTAACGGTATAACGGCAGTACATTTGGAAGAATTCCGTAAACTTATATTTAGGTATAAAGTCGATTTTCTTGTATTTACATATTTAGCAATCGAGATCGAAATGCTTCAAATCATTAGTTTAACTTATTTAAGTTAATAAACCTTCTTTAACGAACGGAAGTTGGCATAAAGCCATGGCGACATAACGGCAGTGCATTTAGAAAAATTCCGTAATCTTATATTTAGGTATAAAACCGATTTTCTTGTATATACACATTTAGCAATCGATACCGAAATGCTTCAAATCATTAGTTTGACATATTTAAGTTTATAAATCTTCTTTAACGAATGGAAGTTGGCATAAAGCCATGGCGACATAACGGCAGTGTATTTAGAAGAATTCCGTAATCTTATATTTAGGTATAAAGTCGATTTTCTTGTATATACACATTAACAATCTATAACAAAATGCATCAAATCATTAGTTTAACATATTTAGGTTAATTAACCTTCTTTATCTTACTGAAGTTTACATAAAGCCATAACGGTATAACGGCAGTGCATTTGGAAGAATTCCGTAAACTTATATTTAGGTATATAGCCGATTTTGTTGTATACACATATTTAGCAATCGATATGGAGATGCTTCAACTCATAAGTTTAACATATTTAAGTTAGTTAACCTTCTTTAACGAACTGAAGTTGGCATAAAGCTATGGCAGCATAACGGCAGTGCATGTAGAAGAATTCCGTTATCTTATATTTAGGTATAAAGCCGATTTTCTTGTATATACACATTTAGCAATCGATACCGAAATGCTTCAAATCGTTAGTTTAACATATCTATGTTGATAAACCTTCTTTAACGAACGGAAGTTGGCATAAAGCCATGGCGACATAACGGCAGTGCATTTAGAAAAATTCCGTAATCTTATATTTAGGTATAAAACCGATTTTCTTGTATATACACATTTAGCAATCGATACCGAAATGCTTCAAATCATTAGTTTGACATATTTAAGTTTATAAATCTTCTTTAACGAATGGAAGTTGGCATAAAGCCATGGCGACATAACGGCAGTGTATTTAGAAGAATTCCGTAATGTTATATTTAGGTATAAAGTCGATTTTCTTGTATATACACATTAATCAATCGATATCGAAATGCTTCAAATCATTATTTTAACATATTTAAGTTAATGAACTTTCTTTATCTTAGTGAAGTTTACATAAAGCCAAAACGGTATAACGGCAGTGCATTTGGAAGAATTTCGTAATGTTATGTTTGGGTAAAAAGTCGATTTTCTTGTATATACACATTTATCTATCGATATCGAAATGCTTAAAATCATTCGTTTAACATATTTAAGTTAGTTAACCTTCTTTAACGTAATAAGAGTGATATAAAGCCATGGCGGCATAACGCCAGTGCATTTAGAAGAATTCCGTAATCTTATATTTAGGTATAAAGTCGATTTTCTTGCATATACACATTTAGCTATCGATATCGAGATGCTTCAAATCATTCGTTTAACATTTTTATGTTAATTAACCTTCTTTAACGATCTGAAGTTGGCATATAGCCATGGTGGCATAACGGCAGTGCATGTACAAGAATTCCGTAATCTTATATTAAGGTATAAAGTCGATTTTCTTGTATATACACATTTAGCTATCGATATAGAAATTCTTCATATCATTAGTTTAACATATTAAGTTAATAAACGCTTTTTAGCTTACTAAAGTCTACATAAAGCCTTAACGGTATAACGGCAGTGCATTTAGAAGAATTCCGTAATGTTACAATTTTATATTTAGGTATAAAGTCGATTTTCTTGTATTTACACATTTAGCAATCGATATCGAAATGCATCAAATAACTGGTTTAGCATATTTAAGTTAATTAACCTTCTTTATCTTACTGAAGTTTACATAAAGCAATAACGGCATTACGGCAGTATATTTATATGAATTCCGTTATCTTATATTTAGGTCTAAAGTCGATCATGTTGTACATACACATTTAGCAATCGATATAGAAATGCTTCAAATCATTAGTTTAACATATTTAAGTTAGTTAACCCTTTTTACCGTAATGAAGGTGATATAAAGCCATCGCGGCATAACGACAGTGCTTTTAGAAGAATTCCGTAATCTTATATTTAGGTATAAATTCGATTTTGTTGTATATACGCATTTAGCAATCGATATCGAAATGCTTTAAATCATTAGTTTAACAAATTTAAGTTAACTAACCTTCTTTATCTTACTGAAGTTTACATAAAGATAAAACGGTATAACGGCAGTGCATTTGGAAGAATTTCGTAATCTTATATTTAGGTTAAAAGTCGACTTTCTTGTATATACTTATTTAGCAATCGGTGTCGAAATGCTTCAAATCAATCGTTTAACATATTTAAGTTAGTTAACCTTCTTTAACGTAATGAAGGTGATATAAAGCCATTGCGGCATATCGACAGTGCATTTAGAAGAATTCCGTAAACTTATATTTAGGTATAAAGCCGATTTTGTTGTATATACACATTTAGCTATCAATATCGAAATGCTTAAAATAATTCGTTTAACATATTTAAGTTAGTTAACCTTCTTTAACGTAATAAGAGTGATATAAAGCCATGGTGGCATAACGGCAGTGCATGTACAAGAATTCCGTAATCTTATATTTAGGTATAAAGTCGAATTTCTTGTATATACACATTTAGCTATCGATATCGAAATGCTTCATATCATTAGTTTAACATATTAAGTTAATAACCGCTTTTTAGCTTACTAAAGTCTACATAAAGCCTTAACGGTATAACGGCAGTGCATTTAGAAGAATTCCGTAATGTTACAATTTTATATTTAGGTATAAAGTCGATTTTCTTGTATTTACACATTTAGCAATCGATATCGAAATGCTTCAAATAACTGGTTTAGCATATTTAAGTTTATTAACCTTCTTTATCTCACTGAAGTTTACATAAAGCCATAACGGCATTACGGCAGTATATTTATATGAATTCCGTTATCTTATATTTAGGTATAAAGTCGATTTTGTTGTACATACACATTTAGCAATCGATGTCGAAATGCTTCAAATAATTCGTTTAACATATTTAAGTTAGTTAACCTTCTTTAACGTAATGAAGGTGATATAAAGCCATGGCGGCATAACGACAGTACATTCGGAAGAATTCCGTAGTCTTATACTTATGTAAAAGTCGATTTTGTTGTATATACACATTTAGCAATCGATATCGAATTGCTTCAAATAACTGGTTTAACATATTTAAGTTAATAAACCTTCTTTAACGAACTGAAGTTGGTTTAAGGCCATGGCGGCATAACGGCAGTGCATTTGGAAGAATTCCGTAATCTTATATTTAGGTATAAAGTCGATTTTCTTGTATATACATATTTAGCTATCGATATCGAAATGCTTCAAATCATTAGTTTAACATATTTAAGTTAGTTAACCTTCTTTAACGTAATGAAGGTGATATAAAGCAATGGCGGCATAAAGACAGTGCATTCAGAAGAATTCCGTAATCTTATATTTAGGTATAAAGTCGATTTTGTTGTATATACGCATTTAGAAATCGATAACGAAATGCCTCAAATCATTAGTTTAACATACTTAAGTTAATTAAACTTCTTTATCTTACTGAAGTTTACATAAAGCCATAACGGTATAACGGCAGTGCATTTGGATGAATTCCGTAATCTTATATTAAGGTAAAAAGTCGATTTTCTTGTATATACACATTAAGCGATCGATATCGAGATGCTTCAACTCATTAGTTTAACATATTTATGTTAATAAACCTTCTTAAACGATCTGAAGTTGGCATGTAGCCATGGCGGCATAACGGCAGTGCATGTAGAAGATTTCCGTAATCTTATATTTAAGTATAAAGTCGATTTTCTTGTATATACACAATTAGCAATCGATATCGAAATGCTTCAAATCATTAGTTTAACATATTAAGTTAATAAACATTTTTTAGCATACTGAAGTCTACATAAAGCCTTAACGGTATAACGGCAGTGCATTTAGAAGAATTCCGTAATCTTATATTTAGGTATAAAGTCGATTTTCTTATATATACACATTTAGCTATCGATATCGAAATGCTTCAAATAATTCGTTTAACATATTTAAGTAAGTTAACCTTCTTTAACGTAATGAAGGTGATATAAAGCCATGGCGGCATAACGACAGTACGTCTGGAAGAATTCCGTAATATTATATTTAGGTAGAAAGTCGATTTTCTTGTATATATGCATTAAGCAATCGATTTCGAAATGCTTTAAATAACTAGTGTAACATATCTAAGTTAATAATCCTTCTGAAGTTAACATAAAGCCATAACGGCATAACGGCAGTGCATTTGGAAGAATTTCGTAAGCTTATATTTAGGTATAAAGTCGATTTTGTTGTATATACACATTTAGCAATCGGTATCGAAATGCTTCGAATCATTAGTTTAACATATTTAAGTTAATAAACCTTCTTTATTGATCTAAAGTTGGCATATAGCCATGGCAGCGTAATCTTATATTTAGGTATAAAGTCGATTTTCTTGTATATACACAATTAGCAATCGATATCGAAATGCTTCAAATCATTAGTTTAACATATTAAGTTAATAAACATTTTTTAGCTTACTGAAGTATACATAAAGCCTTAACGGTATAACGGCAGTGCATTTTGAAGAATTCCGTAATCTTATATTAAGGTATAAAGTCGATTTTGTTGTATATACACATTTATCAATCGATATCGAAATGCTTCAAATCATTAGTTTAACATATTTAAGATAATAAACTTTCTTTAACGAACTGAAGTTGGCATAAAGCTATGGCGGCATAACGGCAGTGCATGTAGAAGAATGCCGTTTTCTTATATTTAGGTATAAAGTCGATTTTCTTGTATTTACACATTTAGCAATCGATATCGAAATGCTTCAAATCATTAGTTTAACATATATAAGTTAGTTATCCTTCTTTACCGTAATGAAGGTGATATAAAGCCATGGCGGCATAACGACAGTGCATTTAGAAGAATTCCGTAATCTTATATTTAGGTATAAAGTCGATTTTGTTGTATATACGCATCTAGCAATCGATATCGAAATGCTTCAAATCATTAGTTTAACATATTTAAGTTAATTAACATTCTTTAACGTATTGAAGTTGATATAAAGCCATGGCGGCATAACGACAGTACATTTGTAAGAATTCCGTAGTCTTATATTTAGGTATAAGGTCGATTTTGTTGTATATACACATTTAGCAATCGATATCGAAATGCTTTAAATCATTAGTTTAACATATTTAAGTTAATTAACCTTCTTTATCTTACTGAAGTTTACATAAAGCCAAAACGGTATAACGGCAGTGAATTTAGAAGAATTCCGTAATGTTATAATTTTATATTTGGTAAAAAGTTGATTTTCTTGTATATACACATTTAGCTATCGATATCGAAATGCTTCAAATCATTCGTTTAACATATTTAAGTTAGTTAACCTTCTTTAACGTAATGAAGGTGATATAAGGCTATGGCGGCATAACGACAGTGCATTTAGAAGAATTCCGTAATCTTATATTTAGGTATAAAGTCGATTTTGTTGTATATACGCATTTAGCAATCGATATCGAAATGCTTCAAATCATTAGTTTAACATATTTAAGTTAATTAACTTTCTTTAACGTATTGAAGTTGATATAAAGCCATGGCGGCATAACGACGGTACGTTTGGAAGAATTCCGTTGTCTTATATTTAGGTATAAAATCGATTTTCTGGTATATATGCATTAAGCAATCGATATCGAAATGCTTCAAATAACTGGTTTAACATATTTAAGTTAATAAACCTTCTTTAACGAATTGAAGTTGGCTTAAGGCCATGGCGGCATAACGGCAGTGCATGTAGAAAAATTCCGTAATCTTATATTTAGGTATAAATCGATTTTCTTGTATATACACATTTAGCTAGGGATATCGAAATGCTTCAAATCATTAGTTTAACATATTTAAGTTAATTAACCTTCTTTAACGTATTGAAGTTGATATAAAGCCATGGCGGCATAACGACAGTACATTTGGAAGAATTCCGTAGTCTTATATTTATGTAAAAAGTCGATTTTCTTGTATATACACATTAAGCGATCGATATCGAGATGCTTCAACTCATTAGTTTAACATATTTATGTTAATAAACCTTCTTTAACGATCTGAAGTTGGCATGTAGCCTTGGCGGCATAACGGCAGTGCATGTAGAAGATTTCCGTAATCTTATATTTAAGTATAAAGTCGATTTTCTTGTATATACATATTTAGCAATCGATATCGAGATGCTCCAACTCATTAGTTTAACATATTTAAGTTAATAAACCTTCTTAAATGAACGGAAGTTGGCTTAATGCCATGGCGGCATAACGGCAGTGCATGTAGAAGAATTCCGTAATCTTATAATTAGGTATAAAGTCGATTTTCTTGTATATACACAATTAGCAATCGATATCGAAATGCTTCAAATCATTAGTTTAACATATTAAGTTAATAAACATTTTTTAGCTTACTGAAGTCTACATAAAGCCATAGCGGTATAACGGCAGTGCATTTTGAAGAATTCCGTAATCTTATATTTAGGTTTAAAATCGATTTTGTTGTATATACACATTTAACAATCGATATCGAAATGCTTCAAATCATTCGTTTAACATATTTAAGTTAGTTAACCTTCTTAAACGTAATGAAGTTTATATAAAGCCATGGCGACATAACGGCAGTGCATTTGGAAGAATTCCGTAATCTTAGATTAGGTATAAAGTCGATTTTCGTGTATATACACATTTAGCTATCGATATCGAAACGCTTCAAATCATTAGTTTAACATATTAAGTTAATAAACACTTTTAGCATACTGAAGTCTACATAAAGCCTTAACGGTATAACGGCAGTGCATTTAGAAGAATTCCGTAATGTTTTGATTTTATATTTAGGTAAAAAGTCGATTTTCTTGTATATACACATTTAGCAATCGATATCGAAATGCTTCAAATAATTCGTTTAACATATTTAAGTTAGTTAACCTTCTTTAACGTAATGAAGGTGATATAAAGCCATGGCGGCATAACGACAGTACGTCTGGAAGAATTCCGTAATCTTATATTTAGGTAGAAAGTCGATTTTCTTGTATATATGCATTAAGCAATCGATTTCGAAATGCTTTAAATAACTAGTGTAACACATCTAAGTTAATAAACCTTCCGAAGTTAACATAAAGCCATAACGGCAGAACGGCAGTGCATTTAGAAGAATTCCGTAAGCTTATATTTAGGTATAAAGTCGATTTTCTTGTATATACACGATTAGCAATCGATATCGAAATGCTTCAAATCATTAGTTTAACATATTAAGTTAATAAACATTTTTTAGCTTACTGAAGTATACATAAAGCCTTAACGGTATAACGGCAGTGCATTTTGAAGAATTCCGTAATCTTATATTTAGGTATAAAATCGATTTTGTTGTATATATACACATTTAACAATCGATATCGAAATGCTCCAAATCATTAGTTTAACATATTTAAGATAATAAACTTTCTTTAACGAACTGAAGTTGGCATAAAGCTATGGTGGCATAACGGCAGTGCATGTAGAAGAATTCCGTTATCTTATATTTAGGTATAAAGTCGATTTTCTTGCATTTACACATTTAGCAATCGATATCGAAATGCTTCAAATCATTAGTTTAACATATTTAAGTTAATTAACCTTCTTTAACGTATTGAAGTTGATATAAAGCCATGGCGGCATAACGACAGTAGATTTGGAAGAATTCCGTAATCTTATATTTAGGTATAAGGTCGATTTTGTTGTATATACACATTTAGCAATCGATATCGAAATGCTTTAAATCATTAGTTTAACATATTTAAGTTAATTAACCTTCTTTATCTTACTGAAGTTTACATAAAGCCAAAACGGTATAACGGCAGTGCATTTAGAAGAATTCCGTAATGTTATAATTTTATATTTGGTAAAAAGTTGATTTTCTTGTATATACACATTTAGCTATCGATATCGAAATGCTTCAAATCATTCGTTTAACATATTTAAGTTAGTTAACCTTCCTTAACGTAATGAAGTTGATATAAGGCCATGGCGGCATAACGACGGTACATTTGGAAGAATTCCGTTGTCTTATATTTAGGTATAAAGTCGATTTTCGGGTATATATGCATTAAGCAATCGATATCGAAATGCTTCAAATAACTGGTTTAACATATTTAAGTTAACAAACCTTTTTAACGAATTGAAGTTGGCTTAAGGCCATGGCGGCATAACGGCAGTGAATTTAGAAGAATTCCGTAATCTTATATTTAGGTATAAAGTCGATTTTCTTGTATATACACATTAAGCTATCGATATCGAAATGCTTCAAATCATTAGTTTAACATATTTAAGTAAGTTAACCTTCTTTACCGTAATGAAGGTGATATAAAGCCATGATGGCATAACGACAGTGCATTTAGAAGAATTCCGTAATCTTATATTTATGTATAAAGTCGATTTTGTTGTATATACGCATTTAGCAATCGATATCGAAATGCTTCAAATCATTAGTTTAACATATTTAAGTTAATTAACTTTCTTTAACGTATTGAAGTTGATATAAAGCCATGGCGGCATAACGACGGTACATTTGGAAGAATTCCGTTGTCTTATATTTAGGTATAAAGTCGATTTTCTGGTATATATGCATTAAGCAATCGATATCGAAATGCTTCAAATAACTGGTTTAACATATTTAAGTTAACAAACCTTTTTTAACGAATTGAAGTTGGCTTAAGGCCATGGCGGCATAACGGCAGTGAATTTAGAAGAATTCCGTAATTTTATATTTAGGTATAAAGTCGATTTTCTTGTATATACACATTAAGCTATCGATATCGAAATGCTTCAAATCATTAGTTTAACATATTTAAGTAAGTTAACCTTCTTTACCGATAGGTGAAGGTGATATAAAGCCATGGCGGCATAACGACAGTGCATTTAGAAGAATTCCGTAATCTTATATTTAGGTATAAAGTCGATTTTGTTGTATATACACATCTAGCAATCGATATCGAAATGCTTCAAATCATTAGTTTAACATATTTAAGTGAATTACCTTCTTTAACGTATTGAAGTTTATATAAAGCCATGGCGGCATAACGACAGTGCATTTAGAAGAATTCCGTAATCTTATATTTAGGTATAATGCCGATTTTGTTGTATCGCATTTAGCAATCGATATCGAAATGCTTCAAATCATTAGTTTACAATTTTAAGTTAATTAACATTCTTTAACGTATTGAAGTTGATGTAAAGCCATGGCAGCATAACGACAATACATTTGGAAGAATTCCGTAGCCTTATATTTATGTATAAAGTTTATTTTCTTGTATACGCACATTTAGCTATCGATTTCGAAATGCTTCAAATCATTAGTTTAACATATTTAAGTTAATAAACCTTCTTTAACGAACGGAAGTTGGCTTAAAGCCATAGCGGCATAACGGCAGTGCATTTAGAATTATTCCGTAAGCTTATATTAGGTATAAGGTCGATTTTGTTGTATATACGCATTTAGCTATCGATATCGAAATGCTTCAAATCATTAGTTTAACATATTAAGCTAATAAACATTTTTTAGCATACTGAAGTCTACATATAGCCTTAACGGTATAACGGCAGTGCATTTAGAAGAATTCCGTAATGTTATAATTTTATATTTAGGTAAAAAGTCGATTTTCTTGTATATACACATTTAGCTATCGATATCGAAATGCTTCAAATCATTCGTTTAACATATTTAAAGTAATAAACCTTCTATAACGAACTGAAGTTGGCTTAAGGCCATGGCGGCACAACGGCAGTGCATTTAGAAGAATTCCGTAATCTCATATTTAGGTATAAAGTCGATTTTCCTGTATATACACATTTAGCGATCGATATCGAGATGCTTCAACTCATTAGTTTAACATATTTATGTTAATAAACCTTCTTTAACGATCTGAAGTTGGCATGTAGCCATGGCGGCATAACGGCAGTGCATTTAGAAGAGTTCCGTTATCTTATATTAAGGTATGAAGTCGATTTTGTTGTATACACACATTTAGCATTCGATATCTAAATGCTTCAAATCGTTAGTTTAACATCTTTAAGTTAATAAACCTTCTTTAACGAACTGAAGTTGGCATAACGGCAGTGCATGTAGAAGAATTCCGTTATCTTATATTTAGGTATAAAGTCGATTTTCTTGTATTTACACATTTAGCAATCGATATCGAAATGCTTCAAATCATTAGTTTAACATATTTAAGTTAGTTAACTTTTATCTTACTGAAGTTTACATAAAGCCATAACGGTATAACGGCAGTGCATTTGGAAGAATTCCGTAATCTTATATTTAGGTATAAAGTCGATTTTGTTGTATATACGCATCTATGTAGCAATCGACATCGAAATGCTTCAAATCATTAGTTTAACATATTTAAGTTCGTTAAGCTTCTTTAACGTAATGAAGGTGATATAAAGCCATGGCGGCATAACGACAGTGCATTTAGAAGATATCCGTAATCTTATATTTAGGTAAAAAGTCGATTTTCTTGTATATACACATTTAGCTATCGATATCGAAATGCTTCAAATCATTCGTTTAACATATTTAAGTTCGTTAACCTTCTTTAACGTAATGAAGGTGATATAAAGCCATGGCGGCATAACGACAGTGCATTTAGAAGAATTGCGTAATCTTATATTTATGTATAAAGTCGATTTTCTTGTATATATGCATTAAGCAATCGATATCGAAATGCCTCAAATCTTTAGTTTAACATATTTAAGCTAATAAACCTTCTTTAACGAAAGGAAGTTGGCTTAAAGCCATGGCGGCGTAACGGCAGTGCATTTAGAAGAATTCCGTAATCTTATATTTAGGCATAAAGTCGATTTTCTTGTATATACACTTTTAGCTATCGATATCGAAATGCTTCAAATCATTAGTTTAACATAGTTAAGTTAATTTACCTTCTTTAACGTAATGAAGGTGATATAAAGCCATGGCGGCATAACGACAGTGCATGTAGAAGAATTCCGTATTCTTATATTTAGGTATGTAGTCGATTTTCTTGTATTTACACATTTAGCAATCGATATCGAAAATCTTCAAATCATTCGTTTAAAATATTTAATTAGTTAACCTTCTTTAACGTAATGAAGGTAATATAAAGCCATGGCGGCATAACGACAGTGCATTTAAAAGAATTCCGTAATCTTATATTTAGGTATAAAGTCGATTTTCTTGTATATACGCATTTAGCAATCGATATCGAAATGCTTCAAATCATTAGTTTAACATATTTAAGTTAATTAACCTTCTTTAACGTATTGAAGTCGTTATAAAGCCATGGCGGCATAACGACAGTGCATGTAGAAGAATTCCGCAATCTTATATTTAGGTATGTAGTCGATTTTCCTGTATTTACACATTTAGCAATCGATATCGAAAATCTTCAAATCATTCGTTTAATATATTTAAGTTGGTTAACCTGCTTTACCGTAATGAAGGTGATATAAAGCCATGGCGGCATAACGACAGTGCATTTAGAAGAATTCCGTAATCTTATATTTAGGTATAAAGTCGATTTTGTTGTATACACGTATCTAGCAATCGATATCGAAATGCTTCAAATCATTAGTTCAACATAGTTAAGTTAATTAACTTTCTTTAACGTATTGAAGTTGATATAAAGCCATGGCAGCATAACGACAGTAGATTTGGAAGAATTCCGTAATCTTTTATTTAGGTATAAGGTAGACTTTGTTGTATATACACATTTAGCAATCGATATCGAAATGCTTTAAGTCATTAGTTTAACATATTTAAGTTAATTAACCTTCTTTATCTTACTGAAGTTTACATAAAGCCAAAACGGTATAACGGCAGTGCATTTGGAAGAATTCCGTAATCTTTTATTTAGGTAAAAAGTCGGTTTTCTTGTATATACGCATTTAGCTATCGATATCGAAATGCTTCAAATCATTCGTTTAACATATTTAAGTTAGTTAGCCTTCTTTATCGTAATGAAGGTGATATAGAGCCATGGCGGCTTAACGACAGTGCATTTAGTTTAACATATTTAAGTTAATTAACCTTCTTTAACGTATTGAAGTTGATGTAGAGCCATGGCAGCATAACGACAATACATTTGGAAGAACTCCGTAGTCTTATATTTATGTATAAAGTTGATTTTCTTGTATATACACATTTAGCAATCAATATCGAAATGCTTCAAATCATTAGTTTAACATATTTAAGTTAATAAACCTTCTTTAACGAACGGAAGTTGGCTTAAAGCCACGGCGGCATAACGGCAGTGCATTTAGAAGAATTTCGTAATCTTATATTAGGTATATAGTCGATTTTCTTGTATCTACACATTGAGCTATCGATATCGAAATGTTTCAAATCATTAGTTTAACATATTTAAGTTAATAAACCTTCTTTAACGAACGGAAGTTGGCTTAAAGCCATGGCGGCATAACGGCAGTGCATTTAGAAGAATTCCTTAATCTTATATTTAGGTAAAAAGCCGAGTTTGTTGTACATACACATTTAGCAATCGATATCGAAATGCTTCAAATCATTAGTTTAACATATTTATGTTAGTTAACCTTCTTTAACGTATTGAAGTTGATATAAAGCCATGGCGGCATAACGACAGTGCATTTAGAAGAATTCCGTAATCTTATATTTAGGTATAAAGTCGATTTTGTTGTAAGTACACATTAGCAATCGATATCGAGATGGTTCAACTCATTAGTTTAACATATTTAAGTTAATTAACCTTATTTTTCCTACTGAAGTGTACGTAAAGCCATAACGGTATAACGGCAGTGCATTTGGAAGAATTCCGTAATCTTATAGTTAGGTATAAAGTCGATTTTCTTTTATATACACATTTAGATATCGATATCGAAATGCTTCAGATCATTAGTTTGATATATTTAAGTTAATTAACCTTCGTTATCTTACTGAAGTTTACATAAAGCCAAAACGGTATAACGCCGGTGCATTTGGAAGAATTCCGCAAACTTATATTTAGGTAAAAAGTCGATGTTCTGGTATATACACTTTTAGCTATCGATATCGAAATGCTTCAAATCATTCGTTTAACATATTTAAGTTCGTTAAGCTTCTTTAACGTAATGAAGGTGATATAAAGCCATGGCGGCATAACGACAGTGCATTTAGAAGATATCCGTAATCTTATATTTAGGTAAAAAGTCGATTTTCTTGTATATACACATTTAGCTATCGATATCGAAATGCTTCAAATCATTCGTTTAACATATTTAAGTTCGTTAACCTTCTTTAACGTAATGAAGGTGACATAAAGCCATGGCGGCATAACGACAGTGCATATAGAAGAATTGCGTAATCTTATATTTATGTATAAAGTCGATTTTCTTGTATATATGCATTAAGCAATCGATATCGAAATGCCTCAAATCTTTAGTTTAACATATTTAAGCTAATAAACCTTCTTTAACGAAAGGAAGTTGGCTTAAAGCCATGGCGGCGTAACGGCAGTGCATTTAGAAGAATTCCGTAATCTTATATTTAGGCATAAAGTCGATTTTCTTGTATATACACTTTTAGCTATCGATATCGAAATGCTTCAAATCATTAGTTTAACATAGTTAAGTTAATTTACCTTCTTTAACGTAATGAAGGTGATATAAAGCCATGGCGGCATAACGACAGTGCATGTAGAAGAATTCCGTATTCTTATATTTAGGTATGTAGTCGATTTTCTTGTATTTACACATTTAGCAATCGATATCGAAAATCTTCAAATCATTCGTTTAACATATTTAATTAGTTAACCTTCTTTAACGTAATGAAGGTGATATAAAGCCATGGCGGCATAACGACAGTGCATTTAAAAGAATTCCGTAATCTTATATTTAGGTATAAAGTCGATTTTGTTGTATATACGCATTTAGCAATCGATATCGAAATGCTTCAAATCATTAGTTTAACATATTTAAGTTAATTAACCTTCTTTAACGTATTGAAGTCGATATAAAGCCATGGCGGCATAACGCCAGTGCATGTAGAAGAATTCCGCAATCTTATATTTAGGTATGTAGTCGATTTTCCTGTATTTACACATTTAGCAATCGATATCGAAAATCTTCAAATCATTCGTTTAATATATTTAAGTTGGTTAACCTGCTTTACCGTAATGAAGGTGATATAAAGCCATGGCGGCATAACGACAGTGCATTTAGAAGAA